>CAUYLG010001096.1:0-30753 GCA_963573385.1 Cacajao melanocephalus | reverse complement strand
AGCTACTCAGGAGGCTGAGGCAGGAGAATCACTTGAACCCAGGAGGTGGAGGTTGCAGTTAGCCGAGATTGCGCCACTGCACTCTAGCCTGGGTGACAGAATAAGACTCCCTCTTTAAACAAAAAAAAAGTATAGGGGCTTCTGGCAAGGGGCTTGAAGCTGCATAGGTGCATGTCACGGACACCTCCCCACACACAGGCCACCAACACCACCCAGTCCCTCAGGCTAACCGGGCCTCAGTGAGGGCAGACTAGGCTGCGAGAGGGCGGCCTTGCGTTTAGGAAAACGTGACCCTGGGTCTGAATAAGACCCGCGGTGCTTACTAGCTGTGTGGTCTTGGACTTCTCTATGTCTCAGTTTCCTCTTCTGTAAAAAGGGGATAATACTTACTTCGCAGCATTATAGGACGGACATGAAATTGGGTTTGTAAAGAGCTTCATCACAGCCTGGCACATCTTAGGTCCTTGAAAATAGAGGCTATTTGATGATTATTAGAATTAGCATAATCAAGCCTCTAATGGCACCAGTTCGGAGAACTATTTAAAAGCTAATCCTGCCAGGTCCCATATCCTGGTAATCCCCGACTGTCTGGAGGAGAGCCCATTTCATCATCCATCCACCTTCTTCTGCAGTTGCCCTCCCCCATCCAGCTTCCCACTGTTCCTTCCTCAACCTCCTAAACTCTCAGCCCCTTCAAACTTCCTCCCTGCAATTCCTGCCTCACTGAGGACACAGCAGCTGCCTCCAGGGGAGGCCGCCAGTCCACAACCACAGGGTAGTGAGGCAGAGCGGTGTCTTTCTCGCTCTCAAAAGCCACTCCCAGATCATTATTCCTTCAGCCTCATGGAAAAATCCCTGCTCATTTAAGGCTCATGCCATCTGGCTCTTGCAATTCATTTATTCAACTAAGATTTATTGAGTGCTTTTTCCTCTTTCTCTCTATTTCTGTACCTTACCTTCTTTCAGAAAAGATTTCAGTGTTATAAAAAAACATGTTATAGAAGATGCCTGGCACATAGTAGGGCTCTCTATCTAGCTGTGAATAGATGAATATGATTTGAAATGTCACATAGATGTTCACCTCTCCCCAGAGCCCCTTCAGAGGTGATTTTCATGGAACATAAACAGAGAAGTAGAAGACCCAGTCTTTTGCCTCTCTTGAGTAGTTCACTTGGGAACTGGCTCACCATTTCCAATGTTCTTCTCAGCTCCACAGGGAATCACATCTCATCATGCTGGTCACCACCTGGAGCTTATAATATCTTACCTCAAGAAAATAAATATTTGCTGTGGTTATTATCCATAAGAAACTCTATAAGCAAATCACTACAAGGGCATGTGATGCATTTTAAGGGCTGCCACGTGTTGCAATTTGTCTCTGCTGGGAGGAATTTCTATGGGTCCCAGTGAAGAGGTGGGGATGAGGCAGGTTCTCTGCCCCTTCACCACAGCCCCTTTTATTCTTCGTAAGACCATCGCTCAACACTGGGCTGCCATATTTACTTGAACGAAGGGCAGTGCAACTTGAAAGAGGAATTACAATGCAGAAAGAGAATGTGATAGCTGAATAATAACTTGGATTTTCCCAGAGACCAAAGAGAAAAGTACCTCGAGAATCAAGTGCTATCTTCTCTCTCCTGCCCTCTACTAGACAGCTTCTCTCCAGACTGCGTTCCTCATCAACCCCTCCCATGCTCACCAGTGCAGGTTTTTTCCCTTTCAGAAAATCCCTTCCTTTCCCACCGGTCTCCTGGATTCCTCCTTTCCCCTGTGTAATTCTCCTAGTCAGGATAAGTCCTCTGGAGTCATGTCTGCAGGCTTCATCAAGTTGCATCAGCATCAGTAATGCTCAAGTTGGAACCTCCTCCCAAGATCCTTCTTGTGGAGAAGGGTGTTGGCATTTGACATCCCATCCTTCGAGATGGATGAGGACTAATTGGGCTTTCTTTTCCACATTCAACATTCCCATTGGCTTCTTTCCATAGTGAACCTGCTAAATAACATGCATTTGCACCCACAGCACAAACACAGACATGACTTCTTAGGTCTAGTACATTCTAAAGCCACATTGAGAAAGGAAATAATTCCTTAATTGCCTCATAATTAGCAGTGTGTCTTCTCTGTTCCCTGGGAATCAGTAAATCCGATTATTGTGGCAAGGGTAGATGTCTGTTCCTTTCTTGATCCCCTTTGGGGTTTATTCGAATAAGAATGTGGTCATGGTCCCTTTAATGACTTCTCGATGATTTTCACAAGAGAGGCTTCGATGGCTTGATATTAGGGAGCCTCAATCACATTCTTGCCAAGGGCCGATATCAATGTGGGGAAAGGGAAAGGGGAGGACCTGTTCTCCCAGTTATATCAAATTAAAGATAAATATATGAAGAAACAGAAAAAATGAAAACAAGGACAGGAATCAAGGCAGTGTGATACTGGCATGGGATAGACATCAAATCAATGGAACAGAAATGAGAGTCCAGAAATAAACCCTTACAGTTATGGTCAATTGATTTTCCACAAAAGTGCCAAGGAAATTCAATGGGGAAAGGATAGTCTTTTCAACAAATGGCTCTGACACAATTGAATATCCACATGCAAAAAATATGAATTTAGACTCTTGTCTCATGCCATGTGTAAAAATTAACTGGAAATGGGTCATAGACCTAAATGTAAGAGATAAAACTGTAAAACTCTTAGAAGAAAACATAGTAATAATTCTTCATGACTTTGGGTTAGGCAAAGAGTTCTTAATTACATACCAAAAAGCACAAATAATTTAAAAAACGAAAAGTTGGACTTTATAAAGATTAAAAACTTTTCAATTCAAAGAACCCATTAGGAAGGTGGAAAGACAGGTCAGGCGCGGTGGCTCACGCCTGTAATCCTAGCACTTTGGGAGGCCAAGGTGGGTGGAACACCTGAGGTCAGGAGTTCAAGACCAGCCTGGCCATCATGGTGAAACCCCATCTTTTTAAAAAAATAAAAAAAGGAAAGTGGAAAGACAAACCACAGACTGGGAGAAAATATTTGTCAATCATGTATCTAATAAAAAGATTTGTAGCCAGAGCTTGTAAAGAACTTTTAACAACTAATAAGAAGGCAAATAATTCAATTTAAAATTGCATAGGACGGCCAGGTGCAGTGGTTTGCGCCTGTAATCCCAGTACTTTGGGAGGCTGAGGCAGGAGGATCACCTGAGGTCAGGAGTTCGAGACCAGCCTGGCCAACATGGTGAAACCCTGTCTCTACTAAAAATAAAAATATATATATATAGCTGGGCATGGTGGTGGGCACCTGTAATCCCAGCTACTTGGGAGGCTGAGGCAGGAGAATCCCTCGAACCCGGGAGGCAGAGGTTGCGGTGAGCCAAGATCACGCCACTGAACTCCAGCCTGGACAACAAGAAGGAAATTTTGTCTCAAATAATAATAATAATAATGGGAGGCTGAAACAGGTGAATTGCTTGAGCCTGGGAGGCACAGGTTGCAGTGAGTTGAGATCGTGCCATTGCACTCCAGCCTGGGCAGCAGAGTAAGAACTTTTCTAAAAAAGTAATAATAATAATAAATATAAAAACAAAAATTAAAACTAAAATTTAAAAAAATTGCAGATGGACGCAGTGACTCATGCCTGTAATCCCAGTACTTTGGGTGGCCGAGGTGGGTGGATCACTTGAGGTCAGGAGTCTGAGGACAGCCTGGCCAACGTGGTGAAAAACCCCATCTCTATTAAAAATACAAACATTAGCCAAGTGTGGTGGCAGGTACCTGTAAACTCAGCTACAGGGAAGACTAAGGCAGAAGAATTGCTTGAACCCAGGAAGCTGAGGTTGCAGTGAGCCAAGGTTGTGTCACTGCACTCCAGCCTGGGTGACAGAGTGAGACTCTGTCCCAAAAAATAAAATAAAATAAAATAAAATAAAATAAAATAAGGCATAAGAGCTGAAGAGACATTTCACCAAAGATCATGTATAAATGGCCAATAAACACATGAAAAAATACTCAACATCATTAGTCATTAGAGAAATACAAACTAAATTCCCAGCAAGATACCACTTCACACCCACTGGAATGGCTATAATGGAAGAAATAGGCAATAACAAGTGTTGGTGAGGATGTGGAGAAACTGGAACCCTCGTATGTCACTTACGGGAATGTAAAATGGTGCCATACTTTGGAAACAGTTTGTCAGATTCATCACATAAATTTACCATGTGACCCAGTAATTTCACTCCTACGTATCTATCTGCCCAAGAGAAATGAAAACACATGTCCACAGACGGATTTATGTGAGAATGTTCCTAGCAGCATTATTCATAATTGCCAAACAGTAGAAACAACCCAAACGTTTATCAACTGTGAGTGGATAAACAAAATGTATTATATCCGTACAGTAGAATACTATTTGTCAGTAAAAAGGAATGCAATATGGATAGATGCTACAGATGAACCTCAAAAACATTATGCTCAATGAAAGAAACTAGATGCAAAAGATCATATATTGTATAATTCCATTTATGTAAAATGTCCAGGAAGAGAAAATCTATAGAGACAGGAAGTCAATGAATGGTTGACTTTGGGAAAAGGAACTAACTGAAAATGAACACAAGGATTCTTTGGGGGACGATAAAAATAAAAATGTTTTTAAACTAAATCGTGGTGATAGTTGCACAATTCTGTAAATACACTAAAAATTACTGAACTGACTGGGCGTGGTGGCTCATGCCTGTAATCCCAGCTACTCCAGAGACTGAGGCAGGAGAAATGTTTAAACCCAGGGTGGGGCGGGGCAGGGAAACAGGTTGCAGTGAGCCGAGATCACGCCACCGCACTCCAGCCTGGCCAACAGAGTGAGACTCCGTCTTGGAAAAAATAAATAAATAAATAAAAATTACTAAACTATACACTTTTTAAAAAAGACAACAGGGTAGAAAAAAGAAATGGAACCAATAGTAATATTAGGATCCAAAGGTACTCATAGTAGAGACGGACTCTAAAAATGACAGAGCTTCCTGACAGCCAAAGGAAAAATGGAAACAGACTTGATTATGCGATTCCTAGGTGTCCTTAGGGTTAAAAACGAAACGAAACTAAACTAGGTGTTAAGGAGCAGTTTTGCTTTTTCAGTTCCTTAGACCTAAGAAAAATTTCTTCTAGTGAGAGGATAATACATGAACAGTGAACGTCCTGGATACTAGCCTACAGTGAATTTATTTATTTATGTTTTTGAGATGGAGGTTCACTCTGTCACCCAGGCTGGAGTGCAGTGGCACAATCTCAGCTCACTGCAACCTCCACCTCCTTGGTTTAAGCAATTCTCCTGCCTCAGCCTCCCAAGTAGCTGTGATTGCAGATGCTCATCACCATGCCCGCCTAATTTTTTGTATTTTTAGTAGAGACGGGGTTTCACTATGTTGGTCAGGCTGGTCTCGAACTCTTGACCTCAGAAGATCTGCCAGCCTCAGCCTTCCAAAGTGCTGGGATTATAGGCCTGAGCCACACTGCCTGGCCTACATTGAATTTAATTTCAATATTTTTTGACAGTTTCATATAATGTCTCTTTACTTTCATAACCTCACACATTGAGAACAGGAACAGAAAGATGGGTTGGGGAGAGGAGTAGAAATTTTATTTTTAACAATAGAACAGGCTTAACATAGATATATTTGGGCTTTTGGACGTGGAGTGGTGGGATAAACTGAGGTCCATTAGGGCACACTCGGGGAACAATGTTTTGGTTAGTTGAGCTGTTTAGCTGATGACTGCGCTTTTGTTTTGCAGAGCACCCTTTGGCTGGCTTCTCTTTTGCTGAATGGTATATTCAGCCTGGCAGGATTTTTATATACAAAACAGAGGAGGGCTAGAGCCAGCCTGGCAGGGAGAGGCTGTGGAGTGGACAGTGGGTGGGAGAAGGGGAATGAGAAGGGGAAAAGGGTGGCTAATGTCTTTGGGAGAGATGCTGAAGGGGCATGGATTTTGAAGGAGACGCTCAAGGGATTCTGCTGTGCATAGGGTCACGGAACCTTCTCCTCCAGCTCTTCAAGAAATGCTTAGTCACTTGGGAGTTGGGTTTGTACTGAGGAGTATTTCATGGTATGTAGGGACTGACTTCAAGTCTGGTCTTGGGTGTCAGAAGCGATGGCTCAAGAGGACCCAGTCATGTGTGGGTTAAAGGCTGGGCCTTGTCTGGGATTTTTCTCGAGTGATGCCCAGCTGCATCTTGGTTAAATGGTTCTTTTCTAACTCCAGAGTGTAACTTCAGTAGGACTGCCAAGCTTGCAGATTTATAGCACAGAGAAATGAAGATTGATCAGCCTGAGAGGGGATGGAATTTGGAATACCAACTCCAAATCAGGGGGAAACTGTGGCAAGCACCCTGAGATACAAATGACAACTATGGGGTTGCACATTCCTCTCTGTGCTCATATCTGCCTTCGTGAAGCACGGGATGTACGCCGACCAGGGTGACAAAAGGGACATGTGGTCATCTGACTTGTCACCAGACAACAGCTCTTTCCGCATCATGACACAGGCCATATGCCAAGACGGGATCGATCCTGGCAGTATGAAAAGTCTGTCTTTCTTGTTAATATTACACCAACCAGTGGCACCCATCTCCACCCCAGCCTTCCTCATCTGGTGAGAAACTGAGGGACTGAACAGCTGATAGCTTGTGCCAGAGTCTAAGGAGGCAGAGGCGGACTCCGGCAGAGGCGGACTCCTGCAGGAGCGGAGGCAAGAGATTAGAGGAGACAACCAGGCGAGCCAGAGAAAGTGCTAGAGGGTTGGAAGAGGTTTTCCTCCTTCTGGCCTTGAGCAGGTGGCCATTGGGGGTGCACTGCATGCCCACATGGAAAGGCCCTTGCTTACTAAGGTGCTGTTTGGGTTCAGCCATTTCTGAAAACATTTCTCTCTTCTCATGGGTTGAAAGAAACATGCAAGTCAGATGTCAACAATGATTTTGTACATTTTTCTTTGATTTTTTTTTTGGGGACGGGGTCTTGCTCGACTCCCCAGGCTGGAATGCAGTGGTGCAAGCAGAGCTTACTGCAGCCTCCACCTCCCAGGCTCAATTGATCCTCCCACCTCAGCCTCCGGAATAGCTGGGACTACAGGCATGTGCCACCACACTTGGCTAATTTTTGTTTTTGTTTTTTGCTTTGTTTTGTAGAGAAGCGGTCTCACTATGTTGCCCAGGCTGATCTCAAACTCCTGAGCTCAAGTGATCTTCCCACCTTGGCCTTCCAAAGTGGTGGGATTACAGGTGTGAGCCTCTGTGTCCAGGATTTTGTACAGTTTTCTATGCTTCAGGTATGCATTTTTTGAGTGATATAGTTGTTTATGGGAAATTTTCCCCCCCGCTTCCACACTTAGATTGTATCTTGGAGTGAAATCACCCAGAAGTGTGGAGTAAGGCCAGTGTCAGCTGTGACCAGATTCCATCACATCTGTGAACTGAGCCAGCGTGGTGGCATCTGAGGCATGGTGAGCAACACACCGAGGAACGAAGAGCATCTGGCGTGAGATGGAACAAGAAGCCACCCATGGAGGAGGCTGCAGTCTCTCCTGGCACTGGAACCGCCGGGGATGTGGCTGTTGAGAACCAATGGTTCAACCAGAGAGCCAGACAACCTCTGGGAGAGGCAGCCGGGAAGACAGCTGTGGGGATGCACGTGATCTGACCCGGTCTGGAGCAGCAGCTGCAAATGGTTGTCACTAACGCACCATATGGTGATCCACTGCCACTTTCCAAGGCCTGTCTTTCTTTGGCTACAGCCAGATTGGGGAATTAGCTGTTATGTGATAGGAATTGCTAATTCTGTATTTTTCAAGCTGTTTGTGGTTTCACTAACATCTCTAATTATCCCAGGGAGGTAGTATAGCTTCTATTTTGTTTGGCTAGGGAAGGAGAATGCAGGAGATCACACTAGGTACTTCCTCTGGAAAAAAAGGAAGCTCTTAATCCACGGAGATGGGGGAATCTGGTGCGGGAATGCAGCACTGCTGGTGCTGTGGATTTCCATGACACCTTCAGAAACCAGGAGAATGACTGCATGATAGGGTTGGGACCTCGCAGGCCCTTCTGTGGGGTGGACTCAGGTTAACAGCTCCATTTACCCTGACCCCATACACTTCCACTCTGACCAGTGCATCACAGTGGCATTCTGGAGTTCTAGGAATCAGTGTTAGTTCAGAGCTGGCATCTAGGTATCTTGAAAATGTCTGGAGCAGCCTCAGGCCCTGAAAGAGGGTAGAGTATCAGGAACACTAGGGATCAGCTAGTCCATCCTCCTGCCCCACCCTGCTGATCCACCTCGCCCTTGCCTCCCTCATCACTCCCCCCTCAGAAGCCCAGGATGTGGAAGAAAAAGTTTAAATTGTGTATTGTGTTTTTAATGTGAGTCCGTTATAATCAGTATTTGTTTTTCTTGTATAACTTATGCCGGGGGGAAAAAAAACCTTACAAGTACTTTTTTCTCAATGCCAAAAAACTATACCAGTCTTGTACTGCTGGTTGGTTTAAATAAAAGACCAGCACTGAAGTCATACTCAGCTCAGGTGAAATATTACAGGGTTGCTGGAAAGTTTAATTCCTTATAACAAACTTACAAGGAGTAAATACCATTTTCTACAATAAACAAGCATCATAGTCTCTGGGTTAAGGGTTCTAAAACAATAAACCATTGTAGTTAGAGTAGAATGTCAGAGGAGAGCTTCATGCATACAAACTACTCAATATCATGATGACAAGGTACAAAATAAGAATAAATGTAATTTGAATAAGAGCTTAACTCCATATGGTTAATATTCTATCTCTGTGTGTATGTGTATGTGTGTGTGCGTGTGTGTATGTGTCTTTCTCTGTTCTTTGTACCTTTCACCTTACTCCTAATTTTTGCCACACAAAAAATTATGTCCAGTCCAGTGTTATGCATTCTTAAAAGCACTGCGTCAATAACTTCTCATTATCTGAAGATTCCTTATTTATTGGTATTGAAACCTCTGGTTTCAATTACAATAAACAAAGATGAACTAATAGACTTAGGCTTAGAATATTTTATTTTCTCAAAGCCTAGACTAGATACTCAGAAATGGCTGGGTTCAGGGCTTTCTCTTTATTTCTGTGCTTGTCTCCATCCCTCTCCATCCCTCATCTTGGTTTATTCTCTGGTTCCCATTGCGTGTTTGCCTTGTTCTCTTCTATTGCAGAATTATTCTTCACATGGACAGTGAAAATGGCCAAGGCAGCTCCATCTCCCACTCTCAGAGAATACAGGAGCATTTTCTTGATCGTTCTGACAGAAAACTCTCAGGGAAGATTCTGATTGGCCCAGCTTGGTCATGAGCCCATCCCTGAACTAATCACGATGGCTAGAGATTGGAAATGGAGTAGTCTGATTTGAAGGCTCTTATCACACACCCACCTTTGGGCCTTGGGGATGAGGACTGAGTGGGGATCAGTGCCCCCTAAGCCACATGGAATGAAGAAGGGGTGGTTCCCTAAAGGAAAGGATGGCAGCAGACAATGTTGATCCAGGACAAACAGATGGAAGGTGGCATTATACCAGGTCGATGGAGATAATAAAGCTGTGATGTTACTCACAAATGGCCATCTGGCAGTAAGGCCCAATACTCCAAAAACAGACTAGGTTTTTTTTTTTTTTTTTTTTTTTTTTTTGAGACAGAGTCTTGCTCTGTTGCCAGGCTAGAGTGCAGTGGCGAGATTTCGGCTCACAGCAACTTCCACCTCCCAGATTCAAGAGATTCTCCTGCCTCAGCCTCTCTAGTAGCTGGGACTATAGGCATGCGCCACCATGCCCAGCTAATTTTTGTATTTTTAGTAGAGACGAGGTTTCACCATGTTGGCCAGGGTGGTCTTGATCTCTTGACCTTGTGATCTGCCTGCCTTGGCCTCCCAAAGTGCTAGGATTACAGGCGTGAGCCATCGTGCACAAAACTTTTTTTTTTTTTTTTTTTTTTGAGACAGGGTCTTTCTCTGTTACCCAGACTGAAATACTGAAATACAGTGACTTGATCATGGCTCGCTGCACCTCGACCCCACAGGCTCAAGCAATCCTTCTGCCTCAGCCTCCTGAGTAGCCGAGACTACAGGTGCATGCCACCATGCCCAGCTAATTTTTTTAAAGTTTTTATAGAGATGAGTTCTTACTATGTTGTCCAGGCTGGTCTTAAGCTCCTGGGCTCAAGTGATCCTCCTGCTTTGGCCTCCCAAAGTGCTGGGATTATAAGTGTTAGCCACCGCACCTGGCCCAGACCAGCATTTTTAATGCTGATATGGATTATCAGAATACATCTAAGGAATGTGAATATGGAGCACCCTTCAGGTGTAGGCTGTTGCACCCTTCACTTACCAGCGCTGAATGGGTATTAGGAGGCATGCTGGAGGGATGCTCCAATGCCCTGTAATTCCATCATTGTTTTCATGTGCTCTGAAGGTGCAGCTGTTATGTTACAAAGGTGATGTCCTCGGGTCACTGAGACCATCTTTAATGAGGGAGGGTAGATCATTTGGAATGGCAAAGGGGTCTGGAAAAGAGGCTTGGCTGGCAACCTAGGGCAACACTCAGAAGCTGTACTTACAGCCTTGAATTATATAACCCACATCTACCTCCCTGCCCCAGATGAATGTGGGGAACTGGCAAAGAGCTTTACTAGGAAGATGTGGAGCTGTGGCTGACAGTGAAAGGGAAGAAGTAGGTCTCTTGGCAAGAAGAGTACAAAGCTCCTCTTATGGCCCGAATGCCATTCTCTTGGAATGACAGAAATTGCCCTAATTATTAGGTATTGTACAGGATTCCTTGTGTCTCATAAATGGACTGTGGAAGCAGTAGGTACTGTTTCAAAAAGGCTACCCCAAGGCACAGAGTCCACGCATGATGATTTTAGGCCTTGGGGAGGGAACAGATGCTGGGGCTAATTAGGGCATGATTCCTCTGGCCCAAGATGGCAGAAGATGTCCAAATAAAATGTGACACCTGCGCCCCAGTGCAGTTCATGGAAAGCACTGTCCACCAACTCGCCCATCTGGAGGTGACTCAGAGTGGGATGCTCTTTGAAAATGACCCTGCTTGGTTGTTGTCTTCTGAAGCTGGACAGTCAAAGTCTGGATGGTGCAGTGCCTCCCGTGCCCAGCTACCCCACCAACGATCCAGGAGCATTCTTGGTGGCAGGAGGGTGATGGGAGTTCTTTGCAGTTTTTGGATTTTCTGTTTTGAGATCTTCTCACCAAAAAATTGCAAGAGTTTAAGAACTATTTTCTCTGCAGAACTTCAATTGGCAAGGCTAGAATTGTCCCCAAGGGGCCTCCCCAGCCCAGGGGATCAAACAGAACATTATTTAATGTGCTTGGCATGCTCCATGCAGATCGGATAGGGCAGTGGGGCTGATGTGAAGATGTCCTCATCCACACGCTGCCCCCGGAACGGTGCTGCTGACTGAGCACTCTGTATCGTGATAGTTGAGCTGTAGCCATGACCCCTCGTTGATTTTGTTTTGGGCTTGACAACAAGGAGACAGGGACAGGCTCATTCAGGATGTCACCAAGCTGAAGGATAAACTCCAAGTGGCTTATGGCTTGTCATTGCACAGAGAACAAGATCAGAGCCGTAGAGCAGACATCTGTTGTTTTGGCCTGCTCCAAAGCCATGTATCCTTCTCCCTAGTCTTTACTTGGGGAGTCACACTTCAGCCACTCTCAGTCTTTGTATTCAGGGGCAAGGGCAAGGGGGCTAACGACAGCCTTTAGGCAATGAGAGATAAAGGCAGACTCTTGATGGTACTGTTTAAGCCAGGGTTGGCAGACTCTTCCTATAAAGAGCCAACAGTAAATATGTTAGGCTTTGAGAGCCCTGTGGACTCTGTTGCAACGACTCAGCTCTGTGGTTGCGGGGTACACGCAGCCATAGACAGTATGTGAACAAATAAGCATGGCTGCGTTCCAATAAAAAGTTATTTGCAAAACAGGTGGCAGGCTAGATTTGGCTCACAGGCTGGCTGTCATTTACCAACTCTTCATTTAAGCGCCTGGATCCAGCTGAGCCTGAAGCGAACTGCCTCTGTGACTTTTCAATGAATGAATCAGTAAATCTCCCCTTTTCCCTATAATAATTTGAACTGGTATTCTGTTAATGCAACTGAAAGATTTCTTACAAATATCCAGGTGTAGTGCCAGGGTTGCAGACTGGAGATTGAGTTTCAAAATAGATTTGGTGACCCCAAATCTATTAGCAATCTAGCTTAGCAATGGAGAAAATTCCATATCTGAGAGGGGACGGGGCAGGACTCCTGACAGTTTCTAACATGCAGCCAGAGGCCAGGGCTGTTTAGGTGGAATGTCCAAACAGCCAGCCACCCAAGAGAGACCTGGAGGAGTGGGAATCCACCTGTCTGAAGACACTGACCATACATATCTCCCCACCCCAAGCTGAACAGGAGATGCCCCCATGAGGCCAAAGAAAAGCCAGACTTCTTTTTTGATGAGGCGTGAGTAGGAAATGGATGGGGAGAAGGAGGATGGGGAGACAAAGCTGACCGGTGACCCTTTGAAATAAAAGCCCAGTGACACCTTGACCCGGTTGGAGTGAGACATCCAGACATCTGTGGGGTTGTGGGAAGCCCTCTTCACTGCACCCTCTTTTTTTTTTTTTTTTTTTTGAGACAGAGTCTTGCTCTGTCACCCAGGCTGGAGTGCAGTGGGGTGATCTTGGCTCACTGTAACCTATACCTTCCGGGTTCAAGCGATTCTTGTGCCTCAGCATCCTTAGTAGCTGGGACCACAGGCGTGTGCCACCATGCCCGGCTAATTTTTGTGTTTTTAGTAGAGACAGAGTTTTTGCCATGTTGTCCAGGCTGGTCTCAAACTCCTGACCTCAAGTGATCCTCCCGCCTCAACCTCCCAAAGTCTCTCCACCACACTTAATCTGGAGATAGCAAAATATAATGAAGAGGTAACGAGGAGCGTCAAAGGACCAGTAGGTCCCTCCTGTGGGGCAGGTGGGATGCCCAAGGCCCTTGCTACCCTTCAGTGAGGAAGGGATTGCTATCCCCCTTTATAAGGACATAGGAAACTCCAACCTCAGCAGACTTCCCATTTCTTAAAGGATTGAATCCCTTCCTAGAGGGAAGAGGAGCTGGGAGCAGAGGCCCGTGGACTGGTTCGAGTTCCAGGTCTGCCTCACCTGCTGGTGAGCAGGCGCCAGGGGACAGACCCTGCAGCAAGCAAGAGAGACCCTTCCCAGGGCAGGAAGAGACTGAGAGTGGAAGCTGGAAATGCCAGAGGAGCATGAGAAGTTTGCAGGCCTGGGATAGAAAGAGTTTGCACTGAGAAATGATTACAGAGTGACTCTGTAGCCAATGCTCTCTGCAGTCTGCCCCTATACCCCTGGGTCCCTTTTGCACGCCAGCAACCTGAATGCTTTCACCCCTAACAGCCTGTGGTCCATCTTTGCCAGAGGCTGAGCTCAGGCTCCTGGAACCCTTTTTTTTTTTTTTTTTTTTTTTTTTTTAGGCTAAGGACTGAGTGTTGCTCTTGTCATCCAGACTGGAGTACAATGGTACAATCTGGGCTCACTGCAACCTCCGCCTCTCGGGTTCAAGTGATTCTCCTGCCTCAGCTTCCTGAGTAGCTGAGATTACAGATGCAAGCCACCATGCCTGGTTAATTTTTGTATTTTTAGTAGAGACAGAGTTTCACCATGTTGATCAGGCTGGACTTCAACTCCTGACCTCAAATGATCCGCCTGCCTTGGCCTCCCAAAGTGCTAGGATTATAGGCATGAGCCACCTTGCCTGGCTGGAACCCATTTTAAGTAAATGCAAGGAGGGTGCAAGTGCCTGGGAATTTATGTGGGGCAAGGGCAGCCTTCACCAGTGACTACGGGGCTTGGGCTATAAACCTTGCAGCTCCACTGCTCCCTGGACAGGGTCATCTGACATGCACACTGCACCAGCCTCCAAGTCCTGTGATGGGACTGGGCCAAAGTCACCCTGTTTGGGACACTGCTCAATAGCCCACCCTTACTCAGTCCCCTTCCTTTCTTGGTCTCCACACCTCACTCTCCTACTGGCTCTTCCTGGGAACCCTTCTTAAATCACCTGTATGCGAATCTTCCTTCCAGGGTTTGCTTCTGAAGAATGAACCCACATCAACCTCCCAGCTGCTAAAGCCATTGCTCCTGTGGTTCTGTGAGCTGAGGGCTCTGACCCCTGATGGTGGAGAGCTAGGAGGCCAGGCCTTGAGTTAGTAACCCCAGGTCAGCAGGTGTGGGAAGGTGCTCCACACATAAGTAGGAGTTCCAGAGGCGTTTTTGACAAGGGGCACTGCACAGCTTCGAGAATCTGGAATGTCTGAAGCCAGCTGGAGTAGGAACAGTTTAGCCAGGGTTTCCTCACAATGTTTGACCCTCCAGATGCTGGCCCTTAATGAGCAGGCAGAGAGGAAGGCAACCCAAATCAGAGCTGGGATCAGAGGGGAGACGGATGTGGGGAGCTGGAGGTGAGAAGGTCCCAGTCTCAATAGACCAGGCTCTGCTCTGAGGACTGTCTGCCAGTCCCTGGCCCTGGTGGGACACTGCTCCTGGTCCATCTCTGAGGAGGCAAGTTTGGTCCATTGGGATTGCGGGGTCAGGGTCACACAGCTTGAGGGACAGCCCAGAACAGCCCAGGGCTTTGTGGCACCCTCCACCCTCTCATGCCCTGCAAACGTGTATGGCTTACGGCAGTGAAAGCCATCTGTGGCAGACAATGACATGGAGAAAGAGCTTGGCAAAGACTACCTTTCCCCTGGGAGGGATAGGTGGGGGTGCCATAGTGGGTGGATGGAGCAGAAGGTTGGGCAGGCTGGCTCTGCTCCAGGTGAATCCCAGGGCTTGTGGACTTCCCTCCACCAAGTCTGAAAGGCTCCAGGGCATCAGCTGGAGCCTGTCCAGGGCACTGGTGGTCATCACTGGGGTCCCCCGCGGGCCAGGTTGGGGCTGGCGAGAACATCCCTAAGCAAAATTTCAGAGTCGGAGGCAAGGGATGGGGTGGGAGGGGACGAGGGTGCCTTGGGGCTGGGCTGGAGCCGGAAATAGCACACCCACGTCTCTTTGCTGAAGACCATGAGTATTTCCAGCAGGAGAGGGTGGGGAGACGAACCAAGTCCTCCCATGGGACCTCTGGCTAAGGATGCCCAGGTTTTACACGCTGACTTTGAGAGGGTGTCAGGGAGGAGGCTGGAGCACACGGAAGGAGAAGGCAAGGAAGCAAGGTCAGAGAGCGAGGAGAGGCATGTGCGGCTGCCGTGGATGGGGGACGTGGGGGGACAAAGTTGTGGGAGCGTGATGACTCGGTGTCGTCTCCCAAAACCTTCAGTAAAACGTCCACGTGACCCATCATTGCCTTTGCAGTTGGAATTCCGTTTATTTGGGATGCAGCAACACGCAGGGACTGTCACCAGGGCTGTCAGAGGAGGAGCAGGCCCAGCCCGGCGCAGTGCACTCACACAGGCGACATGATAAGCCAGCGAGACCCAGAGAAGGTTCAAGTGGGACGTGAGAGAGGACTCTGTGCTTGGAATCCCAATGAAGACCTCCTGTTTCTGCTCCTCTGTTTTCCAGAACAAACATGATTCCGTGCAGTCTGAGAGAGGACGGTTAGACAGAATGGCTACGGGATTCCAAGAAGGCACCCAGCTCTTCTCTAGCACGGATGGGAAGTGCGGGCTGGGTTGATTTGGAGACCACCTCCAGCCAGACCGCCTGCCCTGGCTTGGAGAATATTTCAGGGGACCCGTGTCTGGGGAAAAGGGGACTGGGGAACCCCCCAGTGCCTGTCTTGAGTTTGATTCTAGGCCCATCAAGTATGAGTCCTTCACAGCTATAAAGGATTCAGGAAAAAATGGAGGGACTCCAGAAGATCCTGGGAAAAGCAGTGGCCTTGAGCAGGTGATAAAGCCACTACTGAGTGGAGGAGAGGCCCTCTCCAAATCTGGCTGGTCTGTCACTGCCAGGACTCTCCATCTCCAGGGCTGGCTGACCAGGGAGCAGAAATGTCTCGGTGTGATGCTTGTGAGAGTAACAGGTGGAGGAATTGGAAGCATGGTGCTATAGGGACTCCAGCAGTCTCAAAGGCTAGCATGCCTTGTGGAAGATAGGTCCTATGTCTTTGCTGTGGGTCTGTTATTAAGAAAAGTAAGATTGGGCTGGAAGTGATAGCTCATGCCTGTAATCCCAGCAATGTGTCGAGGCTGGTGAATCACTTGAACTCAAGAGTTCGAGACCAGACCGGCCAACATGGAGAAACCCTGTCTCTACCAAGAAATATATATAAAAAGATTACAATACAAAAATACAAAAAAAAATTAGCTTTGCGTTGTGGCACACTATTCAGGAGGCTGAGGCAGGAGAATCGCTTGAACCCAGGAGGCAGAGGTTGCAGTGAGCAGAGATTACACCACTGCACTCCAGCCTGGGTGACAGAGCAAGACTCTGTTTCAAAAAAAAAAAAATGAAAGAAGAAAAGTAAGATCATTCTGAACAGCAACAACAAAATATTCCTTTTTGTTATTGACATCTGCCTAACTTCTAGGCTTATTGTTTCCAAGTCTATAACACCCAATTCGGATTTATAACAAATGTTTTGCGCAAACCAAATAACATTCTGTTTACCATGTTGAAATCAATGCATATATAGACTGGGCATGGTGGCTCACATCTGCAATCCCAGCACTTTGGGAGGCCGAGGCAGGTGGATCATTTGAGGTCAGGAGTTTGAGACCAACCTGACCAACATGGTGAAACCCCATCTCTACTAAAATACAAAAATTAGCTGGGTGTGGTGGCAGGTGCCTGTAGTTCTGGCTACTCAGGAGGCTGAGGCAGGAGAATTGCTTGAACCCAAGAGATGGAGATTGCAGTGAGCCAAGATCACACCCCTATACTCCAGACTCCAGCCTGGGCCACAGAGCAAGGCTCCTCCAGCCTGGGCCACAGAGCAAGGCTCCCTCTCAAAAAAAAAAAAAAAAAGAAGAAGAAGAAAGAAACGTGTAAATAATATGACCTACTATGTACATAGTTTCAAACATCCAACATGTTCAAATGTCAACATGTCCAAACAAGGGCCCACAGTAACAAAGGAGAAATAAAGGGAAATGCTATAGGATGAGGTCTCAATCACGACAGCTCTGCAGACATCATGAAGGGGCTGCAGGCTGATTATGCGGAGGTATAATCAATGAACGTCACAGGTACAAATGCATCCTGAGACACTGTGATGTGCTGGCACGAAAATACCTCAAGGGGCTTTACTCTCAGTGGTTTTCCTAAATGTTGAGCTACTATTGGAAAAGTTCTAAGCAAAACAAAGGTCGGTCTTCCCTTGATCTGCATTATAGTTGCCACATTCCTGGAGAGGGGATCCTTGAGGGAGTGAAGCGGCTCGGGATACCGGCAGGACTTGGGGGTATGGGGAGCAGTAAAGCAGGTTCAAAGCCTTCCGAAGATCAGAAGCCATGTGGAGACAGTCCCTCAGCAAACCCTTAGAAAACTATGGGGGACACTTTTTGGTGGTCACAATGATTAAGGAGTGTGTGCCATTGGCATTTAGTGGTCGGGGGCCAGGGTCGCTGGGTGCTCTGGGTGTCCAGGACGGTCCTGCAGAGTGGAGAATCACTCCATATCCTGCCTGACTCGGGAATATCACACTGAACTTTCATGCAAGTGTGTAAACCTGCTTATAATGATCTGAATCTAGACCCTAACTCTGTGTTGCCCAAAAACAGTGTGTGGTGTCCTCAAACAGCATGGCCTTGGGACTCGTAGCCTCTAAACGGATGCGGCAAATGCCAAGGGCACTGCACATACACAAAGGGGAGCTCTAGTCTGTGCCTTGGCCCTTGAACCCACCCAGGGAAGTGGGCATCTGGGCAGCCCCCCCTAGATGAAACACCAGCTCCTCGACACCTGAAATCAGAGGGTGAGGGGAGGGGGTTCTACTCACCTGCTTTTCAGGCTTAGAGGGGCAAAATGACTTGATTGAGCCTTCTCTAACATATCATAACCATGGTGCCCATAATGCAGAGCTTCCCAAAGTATAAAGAAGCCACCTGAGGCCCCTGTCTTCAGAATGTAGCTTTGTGCAGAGCAGGCGCAGGGTGCCTTGGACTCCTCCATTGCTCAGCCTCAGCACGAGGCCAGCACCTTCAGAAAACAGTTACTAACAAAAAGACAGAAGGGACAGGCTGAGAGGGAGGGAGGTGTGAAAAGCACTGGCTATAGAAAGGAAGGAAGGCAAGAAGCCCATCATCCAAAACGTAGGGTAGCCACTGTTTGTCCTGGTGGCACACTTCGTTCTCCTTGTTGGTGATACCTGTTCTTCCTTTGGGGAATACCTCCTGAACTCTGAGACATCCTGAGGCAAAGGTCAACAGGGGTACCCTGCCCACCGACTTCCCCAGACCCTCAGGGAGAGGTGGATCACCCAGGCCTGACCAATCAGAATGCTTTCTTCTTTTGGACAGAGCAAAAGGGCCAGGGGATGTAAGCTGGAGCAGTCCCCAGCTGTCTGGGCCCTGGGTATATACAGATGCCGAGAGAAACAAATGCTTTTCTTTTCTTTTTTTTTCTCCGCTGGTGTTGCTAAGCTGAGAATATGTGAATTTGGAACTGTCAGTACCCATCTCCCCTGGCAACATGGAGGAAATCCATCTAGAGCTGGAGAAAATAAGATCAGCACACGCAGGGGAGCAGAGGGAGCCCTGTTGGCACAGAGCAAGACTCCGGACCCAGATGAGCAGGAGGCTAGAGCTGCCCACAGCCTTTCCAGGTAGTGAGCTAATAATCTACCCCTTGTTCTTTTTTTTTCTTTGCTGTAGCTAGTTTGAGATGGATTGCAACATGAAAGGGTCCTGACTTCCACAAATAGCATGAATTCACCCATCGAATGTCTATTCTATACATGATCTTACATCCTAGAGCTACAAGAGTCGACAAGTGGTTGTGATCCCTGCCCTCATACAGCTTACTGTTTTGTGGGGGAGACAGAACAAAAACAATTCCACAATCAATTAGTTTAAGAAATAAGTCTAAGAAATGCTATGAAGGAGCATCTGTGAAATTAAGCTCCATGAGGGCAGACACCTTAGTCTCTTTCATTCATGGCAGTATCCCGATCTCTAGAATGGTGCCTGGCACATAGTAGGAACTCAATAAATACTGATGCAGAAAAAATGAATGAAAGACAATGTGTAGGGAGCTGTAACAGAACACAAAGAGGAGTGGAGAATGGCAGGGCGTGGTGGCTCACGCCTATAATCCCAGCACTTTGGGAGGCCAAGGCAGGCAGATCACGAGGTCAAGAGATTGAGACCAGCCTGGCCAACATGGTGAAACCCCGTCTCTACTAAAAATACAAAAATTAGCTGGGTATGGTGGCGCGCACCTATAGTCCCGGCTACTTGGGAGGCTGAGGCAGGAAAATTGCTTGAACCCGGGAGGCGGAGGTTACAGTGAGCTGAGATTGCATCACTGTACTCCAGCCTGGCAACAGAGTGAGACTCTGTCTCAAAAAAAAAAAAAAAAAAGAAAAAAAATGGTGGAGGAATTAGGGAGAGCTTTCCTGAGGAAGCAATGTTTCAACTGACATCTAAACAACCTGAGGGGTTGGCCAGACCACGAAGGCAGAAGGAGCAGAAAGTGAAGAGACGGCAGGAAGGAACAGGCCTCTGGGAGGGAGCAAGAGGAGGCCAGTGCAGCTGCGTCACAGGCAGCAGGGAGGAGTGTCATGGCTGGTGAGGCCACTAGGGTGGGGGACACTCGCCGAGGCTGCCATGCCCATGCTAAGGAGTTTGGGTCATATTCTGAGAGCCGCAGACAGCCAACATTTGCAGTAGTGAGTGACGCCGTCAGGGGCTTTGCCCTCAAAAGTCATGAATGGAAGTAGAGAAAATTAGTTTCTTTTCAATCATGGGAGACGACAAAAGAAACGGAACATTCTATACAGCAAGAAGCAGAAAATAAAGTATTCCTAAGTAACAGAGATGCAATGTGAAAAAAGATTTAAAAAAAAACAGCCCGATACAGGTGGGATGTCATGCCTCACGCCTGTAATTGCAGCACTCTGGGAGGCCGAGGCGAGCAGATCACTTGAGTTCAGGAGTAAGAGACCAGACTGGCCAACAGGATGAATCCTCATCTCTACTGAAAATACAGAAATTAGCCAGGCGTGGTGACAGGTGCCTGTAATCCAGCTACTTGGGAGGCTGAGGCAGGAGATTGGTTGAACCCAGGAGGCAGAGGTTTCAGTGAGCTGAGAGCGCGCCACTGCACTCCAGCCTGGGCGACAGAGTGAGACTCTTGTCTCCAAAAAAACCAAAAAACCAAAAACAAACCTGGTACTAAGATCTCGCATTATTTTGATAAAACAAGGGACAGAAAGCTTGGGGAATTGGGTTCAAGTGTATTAATGATCTTTTCTTGTTTAGGGAAGGTTATGAATTGATTTTGATTCCTGACATGGACAGAAAAGTGAGAAGTGGGCTGAGGGAAAGCAGAGAGATCCATCTGAAGGCTGTTGTGTTACCCTGGTGGGAGCTGATGGAGAGGAGGGCACAGCCAAGAGGTGTTTGTGATCATGACAACCAAACAAACAGACATGATAGTCACATACCCAAGAGGAAGCAATTTCCTGGACTGAAAATGATTGGGTAAACCAATCAATAAGTTCCAGAGAAAATTTGTAAAGAATTAGATACCAGGACCTATCCTTACTGGAAAAAAATCTTTTCAGCTGAGAGCGTGGTGGCTCGTGCCTGTAATCTCAGCACTTTGGGAGGCTGAGGCAGGTGGATCACTTGAGCCCAGGAGTTCGAGACCAGCCTGGGCAACATGGTGAAACCCCATCTCTACAAAAAGTACAAAAATTAGCTGGGTGGGGGTGACACATGCCTGTAGTCCCAGTTGCTTGGATGACTGAGGTGGGAGGATCAGCTGAGCCCAGGAGTTCGAGTCTAAAGTGAACTACAGTCATGCCACTGGACTCCAGCCTGGGTGAAAGAACAAGACCCTGTCTCAAAAAAGAACAACAATTTTTCCAACATGAAGGAAAAATAAATGAATCCATACAAGAAATTGTGTTACAAAGCGGAAAATTTAGGCTAGCCTTAGGTTTTGCCTTGTCATTTCTAAACACCGGAATATAGGCAGCAATGGTTATAGTTTTGAGTGAAAAAGACAGTCACAAAAATTTTGTACCAAACAAGTTGTCATTGGTGTGGGAAAACAACAGAAATATTGTCCAGATTCATAAAGAATGATGTAGAAATGTGTTCTCCCTAAGTAAACAACTTGAAGACAAACTTCAGCTACTCGAGAGATGAATTAAAATTAAATCTTGGAAATGGGAGCATTGTAATATAGAAGACTGGTTGCAAGCATTAAAATCAACTAAGTAAATCATAAGATTTGAACAAAAAATACGTTCTTAAAAAAGATGCACATAATTATAATGCAAGTTGGGACTGATAAACCCACAGTAAATTGTAAAAGACTGGGAAGTGAGAAGTGGGCAAGGCAGGTAAAGGTACATTAAAACCTTCATTTGACATCAAGTAAGGAAGTG
Source organism: Cacajao melanocephalus (assembly GCA_963573385.1). Classification (NCBI taxonomy): domain Eukaryota; kingdom Metazoa; phylum Chordata; class Mammalia; order Primates; family Pitheciidae; genus Cacajao; species Cacajao melanocephalus. The sequence goes on along the minus strand of CAUYLG010001096.1, from coordinate 9,139 downwards.
AGGAGATATTGATTGTTTTTACCTTTCATCATCAGAGAAATTTCGTGAATATAAAAGTCGATCAGTAGTAAAATTAAAAACAGAATTACTATCTTTTAAATCATGGGAGATGACAAAAGAAAATAGAACATTCTATACAGCAAAAAGCAAAAAAGTAAAGTATTCCTAAGTAATAGAGATGCAACGTGAAAAACGATTTAAAAAACCAATCTGGTACTAAGATCTCAAGTGATTTTAATAAAACAAGGGAAATGAGGCCTGGGAAGTTGGGTTCACGTGTATTAATGATTTTATCTTGTTTAGGGGAGGTTATGAATTGATTAGATTCCAGACATTGACAGAAAAATTTTGTTTCAGTGTTTAACAAAATATGCAAGAGCAACCACGAGAAGCATGGAAACAGAATACAGAACTTCTAGACTACGAAAGGAACAAAGAAATACTCCCAAGCCTCAACAGGCAGGAAATTAAAAAAGAAACCAAAAGACAGAAAATATAGAATAAAGGCTGGGCAAGGTGGCTTATGCCTGTAATCCCAGTACTTTGGGAGGCTGAGGCAGGCGGATCACTGGAGGTCAGGACTTCGAGACCAGCCTGGCCAACATGGTGAAACCCTATCTCTACTAAAAATACAAAAAATTAGCCGGTGCGATGGCGCATGCCTGTAATCCCAGCTACTTGGGAGGCTGAGGAATGAGAATCACTTGAACCCGGGTTCAAGCCTGGGCAATATTGCCCTCCAGCCTGGGCAACAAGAGTGAAACTCTGTCTCAAAAAAAAAAAAAGAAATACAGAATAAAAATAGTAGGCATAAGTCTAAATGCATCAGTAATCACAATAAACCCTTATTGCAAATGATACGATAGTCTCCCTAGGAAAAATAGATAATCGATTGTAAAACTATTAAAATCAAGAAAAATGTTCAGGAAGAATGTTAGAAATAAGACTAATGCACTAAAAATAATAGTTTTTCTGTTCATCTGTAGTAATCATTTACAACAACTTCAAAATACCTAGGAATAAACTTAAAACAACATGTGCAAGATAAGGAAATGACATATGATCCATCAGAAAGCAAAGGTTATGAATAGTCAGTTTACAGGAAAAGAAAAACAGTCAACAAACATTAAAAATGTTCAACCTCGCTAGCAACCAGAGATATGGAAATTGAAATGATACTAATATCAAAGGTGAAAATGATTCTTAATATTTAGTGATGGTGATGGAGTGGGGAAACAGACATTCCTATGAGAATAAAAATGGGTAAAGCATTTTTATAGGGCAATTTGGGGATGTTTTAAATTTAAATGCTTATGTCTTTTGACCCGACATTCTGCTTTCAAGAATCTATTCTATAGAAATATCTTGCACTCATGCCAAGATACTCATTGCAGAATTATTTATAATAATAAAAATGGAGGGAAAGAAATATCCAAAAGTAGAGGAACGACCAATTAAATTATGGTACATCCATATGTAAGGGAGTGCCAAGGGGCTGCCCCTCTTCTCTGCTTACATGGATTGAATGTTTCACCTTGAAACAGACCTCTTCCTTTCAGGCAGGATAACTTTAGCACTATCTGTTATTTATGGCAGTGTACGTTAGATAGGGACCCTTGCCCTAAGAGAATAGTGAAATGGAGCCTTCTATTACTTCATAAAAGCAGGATTCTCACATATGTCTTCCACATGTAGGCTTGGGTTTTGAGGAGAGGATGAACGGATTTGCAAAGAAGTCCAGTGGAAGAAAGAAGTTCCAGGATGGAGTGGATGGTCATCTTAGCCCCTCTTCTCTGGGGCTGGGGAGATCTGGTCAGGGGGAACCTGATCCTGAGGTAGGTCTGCTGTCAGGAGAACACTCAATGGTTTCCAGTGGGGAAATCACCATGAAGGAAGGTGAAATCTGAACTGAAAGCAAGTATCCAAGAGTTCACAGGGAAGGCTACTTTGAGAATCTATAGCTAAGCTGCAGCGCCACTAAGAATGACTAATGCCGGCAAGGCAGCACAGAGCAGAGACACATTCATTGGACTGTGGGGGCCGGGGATCAACAGGAACGCTCTGTGGTGCCGGCGGAAGTGAACGGGGATGCAGCTAACCCACTTCCATGGAATGACATGTAGAGACAGGAAACTGCAGTGGCTTCCAAGGTGCGGCGCCACCTGGTCCTCTGCAGCAATCTGACCTTATCTCGTACTCCACCTGCTCAAGCCACATCACAGACACTAGCCTCTTGACTGTTCCCCCAAACACACTGGCAGGCATCTGCCAAGTCCTCCCTCCTGCTGTTCCTAGTGCCTGAAGAGTTCTTTTCTCAAACCGCCTCACTTCTTATGAGCCGCTCAAATGTCACCTTCCTTGCTCACTCCTCAAAATATTTGCAAACACCTTCTCTTCCCAGGTGGTTAGCAATCCTATTGCCTTTCTCACTTAACTTTTCTCCATGGCACGCAACATCTTATTTCTTTTGTTTCTTTTATTTTTTAAAAATTTCTTGTCTTTTCTTTTTTTTTTTTTTTTAAATAAAGACAGGGTTTCTCCATGTTGGTCAGGCTGGTCTTGAACTCCCGACCTCAGGTGATCTGCCTGCCTCAGCCTCCCAAAGTGCTGGGATTACAGGTGTGAGCCACCATGCCCGGCCCACCTTATTTATTTTGTTAATTGTTTATTTCCGATTCACCTCCTCCTACCCTTGATAGATTATAATCTCCGTGAAGGCAAGTTTTTTTTTTTTTGGAAGTTTGGGTCACTGATTTATCTCAAGGACTTAGAAGCGTGCCTGATACATAGCAAGTGCTCTATGAATACCTAATGAAAGAATAAATTTGTACTTACAGAAAATCTCTAAAAAACATACTAAATGAAAACAAGGTAGATTACTAAATAATACACATAGAATCATACCATTCATGTAAAAGCCATATATGTCTCTGTGTGTGTTTGTAAGGATACACGCCAAATTATCCTGGAGAGGGGAGGGGGGAGGGAATAATTAAAGTGATTACTTTTTTAATTACTTAAAAATTAAATTTTCTTTTGTAAATTTCTGTATCATTTGGCAATTTTTAAACATATGTGTATTTATTACTTGTACAATAAAATAGACAATTAATGAATACCTTTTAATAACATATTACAAGGGTAATAGTCCTGGAACAAGGTCTTCACTTTGGTATTGGCAGAGTAGCTTATATCAGACTAGTCGTCTTTAAGATAACAATGATAAACTCTTATCTAAATGTTTTTTAAATGGTTTGAAGCTACTGGAGAATGACAAAAACAAAAACAAAACAAAACAAAAAACCAGATAGCAACTTGATGAGATTTAATTCTTTTTTTTCCAAACAAAATCAAGTACTATTGAACACTCATGCAGCAGTCCATAGAGATGTTCCATTATGCCAGACCAGTCTGCTCCATGAAGTCATTCAAAATCCAAGCTTCCATCCCTCTTGTTTCTCCGACAGAATCCTCCTAGGCCTTGTCATCGTGTGTACGCTGAAGGCTGGTTTGCTTCCAGTTTATAATTTCAGTAGTATTTGGGGTGTCTCCCGGGTCCTGCAGGAGCAGTCCACTTCCTTCAGAGGGTCTGTGGGTCCTCTCGGGATTGCAGGTTTGTTCTTGTAGTTGATCTGGAGCTAAAATTCACAATGTGAGCCTCCACACGCTGCCCTCTCTGAAGCTGCAATCTAGTCCTGACTCCCGTCCGCCATGATCGCCTCTCGGGATTTAATTCTTCTTCTTTTTTTTTTTGTTTTGAGACAGAGTCTCACTCTGTCGCCAGGTGCCAGCCTGGAGTGCAATGGCGCGATCTCGGCTCACCGCAACCTCCGCCTCCCGGGTTCAAGCAATTCTCCTGCCTCAGCCTCCCAAGTAGCTGGAACTACAGGCGCGCGCCACCACGCCCAGCTATTTTTTTGTATTTTTTAGTAGAGACGGGGTTTCACCATGTTGGCCTGGATGGTCTCGATCTTGTAACACCGTGATTAGCCCGCCTTGGCCTCCCAAAGTGCTGGGATTACAGGTGTGAGCCGCTGCGCCTGGCTGGGATTTAATCCTTAAAAGAAGGGAACCATGCGGGCTCAGAGCCACGTTTCTATGGCTTCTCTTTGGAGAGCACCTCCCAGTTTTTGTGGAACATGGGGACACAGAACAAATAGAAGCTACAGCCTGAGGAGTCAGAGGACAGAGTTGGAGGCTGCCCGAGCAGCAGGAAATTGAGGAGAGAGAACGAGACAGGAGGGAGCTACAAAGGCAGAGCATTGAATCTATGTGCATATTTTCCTCAAATCCTTGGCTGACCCCTAAACTACATGAGTGAGGACTCCAAAGGGATCAGGGAAAAATAACAGCTGGAAGCCTGAAATTGCTAAGCAGAGATGTCAGTACCTCCGCACTTCAGGGGAAACAGTGTTTGGAGTTTGAGTCTCATGTCAGGTGAGCTTGGTAAACACTTCCGACTTTCCTTTGACATCCCAGAGGGACCATGCCCAGGTCTGAGAGATTCTCCCTAGGAATGAGGACAAAACTAAAATAAATCCATTCTAATAAAGTGTGGAAACCAAGCCTCCACTAGTTCCGGTGATATGCTGGTAATCTAACTGTCTGCTAGAACAAAACTCAACTCTGTTTGAAGGCAGGTAATAGAATCCAGAATCTCCACAATGTTTTACCTGCAACAGCCTATATGCAATAAAACATTATCAGACATGTGGAGAAACAGGAAAACATGACTCTTACTTAAGAAAAAATAAGATAATAGAAACAAATTAACAGATAATGCAATGTTGGAATTAGCAGACAAGATAAGTGATAAATATGTTAAAGATCCCATAGGAAAAGATAAAAATAATGTGTTAAGAGGTGGGGAATTTCAACAGAGATGTAAAAATGGTTAAAAAAACAACTGCAACTCTGTGATTAGACCACAATCATGTGAATTGAATCGTACACTTTAACTGGTGAACTGTATAGTATATAAATTATGTTTGAATAAAGCTATTATATTAAAAAGAAAAAAAAAAACAGCCTGGTGCAGTTTTTTTTGAGACCTGCCTGGGAAAGAGTTAGACCTCATTTCTACAAAAAATTAAAAAATTAGCCAGGTGTGGTGGCACATGCCTATTGTTCCAGCTACTCAAGAGGCTGAGGTGGGAGGATCACTTGAGCTCAGGAGGCTGAGGCTGCAGTGAGCTATGATCACACCACTGCACTCCAGCCGGGGCAACAGAGTGAGACCCTTGTCTTTTTTTTTTTTTTCTAATCTTATGACAGATTAGAGACCCTTGTCTTAAAAACAAAACAAAACAACACCCTAATGAAAATTCTCGTACTGGCCAGGCACTGTGGTTTATGCCTGTAATCTCAGCACTTTGAGAGGCCGAGGTGGGTGGATCACCTGAAGTCAGGAGTTCGAGACCAGACTGGCTAACATGGCAAAACCCCATCTCTACTAAAAATACAAAAATTAGCTGGGTGTGGTGGCAGGTGCCTGTAATCCCAGCTACTTGGGAGGCTGAGGTAGGAGAATCACTTAAACCTGGAAGGCGGATATTGCAGTGAGCTGAGATGGCGGCATTGCACTCCAGCCTGTGGGACAGGGTGAGACTCTGTCTCAAAAAAAAAAAAAAAAAAAAAAAAAGAAAAGAAAATTCTTGTACTAAAAAATATGTTAACTAATATAAAAACACTCATTGGTACTGGGCAAGGTGGTGCACACCTGGAGTCCCAGCTACTCAGGAGACTGAGGCAGGAGGACTGTTTGAGCCCAAGAGTTCAAGTCTAGACTGGGCAACATAGTGAGAAGCAAGACCCTGTCTCAATAAATAAACACTCATTGGACAGTATTAAAAGCAGATTGGGAAAATGGCCTCCAAAAGACCCTCCAAAACTTTACCCCTTTGGACTCCGTAAGCAGCAACAGCAACAATCACAACGAAAACTGGCAAAAATGGGTAGAATCAACTTTTTCAAAACTCTGAAAATTAACTAATGCTTGCAGTTACCTGGGGACAGTGTACTTAAAAGAAGCAGAAGTTGAATCTCAGTAAGAACAGCAAACTTTGTGCCATTTTAACTTGCCCTAGTCTCATTCCCTGCTCACTAGGTCAGCAGTAGCCTCGAAAAATAACAGCTTGCATTCCCTCTTAGAAGTCCTCTTGGCAGCCAGTAGAGGGGGCAAAATAGAGATGGGAACCCTTCCAAAGACCTGTGCTTGAGGAAATTGTCATTATTTGGCCTGTCTGGTAGTTCCCTGGAAGACCCCAGTTACAAGGCCGGCTTGAAGCTAGCCTATTGGGAACAGCCTTCTCCCTGGAGGAGGAAGAAATGTTTGCTGAAAACAAAGGCAAATGTTTTAACTTCATGGCTGCCTGAAGCAATGGATAACAGTTGGGACACACATGCACACACACACCCGTCCCCTTCCACCCGCTACAAACTCAGACTAACTAAAAAGCTTAAAAGGAAAAGCTGGAGAATTAGATGTCCATAGGAGCCTCGAGGAACTCTACCATATTCCTGGAAATCTGCAAGGTGACACACGTGTGTAGGGCTGTGTGTGTGCTCAGGACAGAGTTAGAAAGCTCTAAGTTATCACTTGTGGCTGATTTTGATGTTCTGTGCAAGTAGGAAGTGAAGACTAAGGTATAGCTGGACACTACCTGGCTGAGTGTGAAAGATATGTCCCAGGCTGGGCGTGGTGGCTCACGCCTGTAATCCCAGAACTTTGGGAGGCTGAGGCAGGCAGATCATGAGGGCATGAATTCGAGACCAACCTGGCCAACATAGTGAAACCCTGTCTCTAATAAAAATACAAAAATTAGTCGGGTGTGGTGGCAGGTGCCTGTTAGTCCCAGCTATTTGGGAGGCTGAGGCAGGAGAATCACTTGAACCCAGGAGGTGGAGGTTTTAGTGGGTCGAGATCACACCACTGCACTCCAGCCTGGGTGACAGAGTGAGATTCTGTCTCAAAAAAAATAGGTGTGTTCCAACACACACACACACACACCCTCAGTAAAGACTGGGATGACTTTTTTGCTTTTAGTTAATAAAGGAAATCTTTGTCTAATCATTAGTTGACTGCTAAGCTAGCTGACTAGAGACTTCATTGCCCACATACAACAAAGAATATAGACTTTACAGAATTAACCCAGAGACGTCACTAAATAAATAAACAACAACAACAAACACTGGAGAGAGGGGAGAGTCTGACTTTCAGGTTACCACATTATAGCATTTAAAAAGTCCAATTTCAACCCAAAATTGTGAAACAAAAAGGTATTGACAAGAAAAAAAGGAATCCATAGAAACTGCCTTTGAAGAAGGCCACATGTTGGACTTCCTAGTCAAAGACTTTAAATCAACTATTTAAATATGTTCAAAACACTGAAACAATCTAGTCTGAATACGACATGCTACAGGAAAGTATGAGAATATATCTGTATCTGTAATGTATCACCATATATGAAATATCAATGGAGAGATATAAATTATCATTATTATTATTTTGAGATGAGGTCTCACTCTGTCACCCAGGTTGGAGTGCAGTGGCACAATCTCAATTCACTGCAATCTCTGCCTCCCAGGCTTAAGCAGTCCTCCCACCTTATCCTCCAAAGTAGCTGGGGCCACAGACACATGCCACATCTGGCTAATTTTTTGTATTTTTGTCAGAGATAGGGGTTTCCCATGTCGCCCAGGCTGGTCTCAAACTCCTGAGCTCAGGCTGTCCACCCACCTTGGTTTTCCAAACTGCTGGGATTACAGGCATGAGCCACCATGGCTGGCTGAGAAACTATTTTTTTAAAAATAGAAACTCTGGAGTTGAAAAATACAATAAATATAATAAAATATTCACTAGAGGGGTTAAATAGCAAGTTTGAGCTTACAGAAGAAATAGTGATTTTGGAGATAGCTTCAAAATACAAATGCAAAAACTGACAATTAGAAAAAAGATCAGCAAAGAAAAAGAAGAATTAACACTATAGACATCAAAAGAACACTCCACCCAACAACAGCAGAATGCACATTTTTCTTAGGTGCACATGGACTGTTCCCCAGGATAGATCATATGTTAGGCCATAAAACAAGTGTCAATAAACTTACAAAGGTTGAACTCATGCAATATATGTTCTTCAACCATAACAGAATGAAATTAGAAATCAAAACCAAAAATAATGTGGAAATTCATAAATATGTGAAAATTAAACAGCACATTCCTAAATAACCAATTAGTAAAACAAGAAATCACCAGGGAACTGGGAAGAGTGGTGTGTGCCTCTAATCCCAGCTACCTGGGAGGCCAAAGCAGGAGGATCACTTGAAGGCAGGAGTTTAAGATCAGCCTGGGTAACATAGAAAGATCCTATCTCAAAAAATAGAAATCACAAGTGAAATTAGAAATTACTTTGAGAAGAATGAAAAAAAATCACATGACTAAACTTATAAAATGCAGGAAAAACAGTGTTTAGAGGAAAATATATAGCTTCTAAGGTGTACAAAAAATAAGAAGGAAGATCACAATTCAACAACCCAAACTTCCACCTTAAAAACTTAGAAAAAGAAGAGAAAATTAAATCCAAAGCAAGTGAAAAAGGGCAATAATAAAAATTAAAGCAGAGATAAACAAAATACACTGTAGAGAAATAATAGAGAAAATTAACAAAACTAAAAGTTAATTCTTCAAAAAGATCAAAATTGACAAACCTTTACTAGAGAGATTAAAAAAAAGAAGATTCAAATTATTAAGATCAAGAATGAAAGTGGGGATATTACTACTGACCTTACAGAAATAAAAAGGACTATAATTTATGTCAGTAAACTAGATACTCCAGATGAAATGCACAAACTTATAGAAGGACACAAACTACTGAAACAGACTCAAGAAGAAACAGATAATCTCAATAGACATATAACAAGTAAAGAGATTGAATTAATAGTAGTAGTAGTAATAGTAATAATAATAATAATGTACCATCCACAAAAAAAATCCCATGTCCAGAAAAGCATTTAACAAAATCCAACCCCTTTTCATGATAAAACACTCAACAAACTAGAAATTAATTTCTGAATTTATTCTACTGTGGTTGGAGAAGGTATATTGTATGAGTTCAATCTTTGTAAATTTATTGACACTTGT
>CAUYLG010001093.1:0-46208 GCA_963573385.1 Cacajao melanocephalus | reverse complement strand
AGCCTTTTTGCACTGGTTTCTTCCCATTTTTGTGGATTTATCCACCTGTCGTCTTTGTAATTGCCGACTTTCAGATTGGGTCTGAGTGGACGTCCGGCTTGTTGATGATGAAGTTTTTTCTGTTTCTTAGTTTTCCTTTGGGAGACACCCTTTCCCCACAGAGCTAGGCCTTCCGGGGTTCAGCTGTGCTTACTGTGAAACTCGCAGTCCTCAGCACTTCCAATTGCTGTTCTCCTTGTAGGGATGGGACCAGCTGAGCCCGACTCAAAGGGCACCCAGTTGCGTATACTCTGCACTGAGAAGCGCCGCGCTACGTCGGGGCACCAGCAAAACAGCCACGCCAGCCAAAAGAGTCACGCTGGCGACCCGTGTGGCTCCTCTGCCGGGAATCTCCCAGTTTGTGGGCAACAGAAATTCGTCTGAAATTGCGGCTTCCACTCGCTCTCTGTGCTTTCACTGGGAGCTACAATCCTAAGCTGTTGTTAATCGGACATCTTGGATCTCTCCTCATCCAGAAAGTCTTTTTATGTGAATAATAATGAAAACATAATAAATGAAAATGTGTGAGATATAACTAAAGAGGTAGTTAGCAAAATTCGTAGCTCTAAATGCATTTTACTAGAAATGAGACAAGTTAAAAAAATTAATGCCTCTAAGCTTCCATCACAAGAAACTAGAAAAAGAATAGTAAATTAATTCAAGGAAAGTATTTTAAAATTTTTAAATAACAAATCAATAAAATAGAAAGCAAGTGTATAAAAGAAGAAACAAAGCCAAAAATGAACAATCTCTAGAGCAAGTCTGACCAATAAAAACTGCAGATTCTACAATATAGATAATAAAAAGTGAGCCATAACCAGAAAGCCTATGAACACTAAAAAGATTCTGAGGACATTAATAACATTTTTACTGCAATGTAGTTGAAAATTTAGTTGAAATGAACAAATCCTCTGAAGAATACAATTCACCAAAACTAAAACAGTAAACAAAAAGATGTGTACAGTCCTATAGCTATTAAAGAAAATTAATCTATGTGGAAACTCCAAGCCCAAATGGATTCATTGAATTCTTTTAAACATTCAAGCAAAAAATAATAAAACCTGTATGAACATTCTTACGGAATATAAAAATAAAAGGAACACTTTCCAAACTATTCTATAAGTCCAAGCCAGAATTTAAAGCAAAAGCTAGACTTTACTAGAAGAGAAACTTACAGGTTGATATAATGAATACAGTTATAAAACTCCTAAACAAAATATTAGCAAATCAAACCCAGTAATATACAAAGGATAGTGACCCAATAAGTTTTATTTATCAATCGATCCCTATAACTGACCACACTATCAAAGGGAAAAAACATACATAATTCTTTTTAATTTCTTCTAAAAAAAAATGGGATACATGTGCAGAACGTGCAGGTTTTTTACATGTATACATGTGCCAAGGTTGGCTTGCTGCATCCATCGACCCATCCTCTACATTCCCTCCCCTCACCTTCCACCCAGCAACAGGCCTGAGTGTGTGTTGTTCCCCTCTCTGCGTCCACATGTTCTCAATGTTCAACTCCCTCTTATGAGTGAGAACATGCAGTTTTCTGTTCCTGTGTTAGCTTGCTGAGGATGATGACTTCCAGTTTTGTCCATGTTCCTGCAAAGGACATGATCTCATTTCTTTTTATGGCTTTATAGTATTCCCTGGTATATATGTATCACATTTTCTTTATCCAGTCTATCATTGATGGACATGTAGGTTGGTTCCATGCCTCTGCTGTTGTAAATAATGCTGCAATAAACATGTGTGTGCTTGTGTCTTTATAGTAGAATGATTTATATTCCTTTGGGTAATGGGATTGCTGAGTCAAATGGTATTTCTGGTTCTAGATCCTTGAGGAATTGAAATATTGTCTTCCACAATGGTTGAACTAATTTACATTCCCACCAATGGTGTAAAAGTGTTCTTATTTCTCCACAGCCTCACCAGTATCTATTGTTTCATGATTTTTTAATAATCACCATTCTGACTGGCATGAGATGGTATCTCGCCATGGTTTTGATTTGCATTTCTCTGATGATCAGTGATGTCGAGCTTTTTTTCATGTTTGTTGGCCACATAAAAGTCTTCTTTTGAGAAGTGTCTGTTCGTAACTTTTGCCCACTTTTTGACGGGGTTGTCTTTTTCTTATAAATATGTTTAAGTTCCTTGTAAATTCCGGCTATTAGACCTTTGTCAGATGAGTAGATTGCAAAAATTTTCTCCCATTCTGTAGGTTGACTGTTCACTCTGATGATAGTTGCTTTTGCTGTGCAGAAGCTCTTTATTTTAATTAGATCCCATGTCAATTTTGGCTTTTATTGCAATTGCTTTTGGTGCTTTTTTATGAAGTCTTATGAAGTCTTCATAAGTCTTTTTAAGACTTATGAAGTCTTTGCCCATGCCCCTAGGCAAATGGTATTGCCTAGGTTTTCTTCTAGAGTTTTTATGGTTTGGGGTTTTACATTTAAGTCTTTAATCCATCTTGAGTTAATTTTTGTATTAGGTGAAAGGAAGGGGTCTAGGTTCAGTTTTCCGTACATGGCTAGCCAGTTTTCCAGCACCATTTACTGAATAGGGAATCTTTTCCCCATTGTTTGCTTTTGTCAGGTTTGTCAAAGACCAGATGGTTGTAGATGTGTGGTGTTATTTCTGAGGTCTCTGTCCTACTCCATTGGCCTGTATGTCTGTTTTGGTACCAGTCCCATGCTGTTTTGGTTACTGTGGCCTTGCAGTATAGTTTGAAGTCAGGTAACGTGATGCCTCCAGCTTTGTTCTTTTTGCTTAGAATTGTCTTGGCCATATGGGGTCTTCTTTAATTTCACATGAAATTTAAAATCATTTTTTTGTAATTCTATGAAGAATGTCAATGGTAGTTTGATAGGAATAGCATTGAATCCATAAATTACTTTGGGCAGTATGGCCATTTTCACAATATTGATTCTTCCCAACCATGAGGATGGAATGTTTTTGTATTTGTTTGTATCCTCTCTTATTTTCTCGAGCAGTGGTTTGTAGTTCTCCTTAAAGAGGCCCTTCACATCCCTTGTTAGCTGTATTACTGGGTATTTTATTCTCTTCGTAGCAACTGTGAATGGGAGTTCATTCACGATTTGACTGTCTGCTTGCCTATTGTCGATGTAAAAAGAATGCTTGTGATTTTTGCACATTTATTTTGTAACCTGTGACTTTGCTGAAACTGCTTATCAGTTCAAGGAGTTTTTGGGCTGAGATGATGGGGTTTTCTAAATATAAAATCATGTCATCTGCAAACAGAGACAACTTGACTTCCTCTCTTCCTATCTGAATAACCTTTATTTCTTTCTCTTGCTTGACTGCCCTAGCCAGAACTTCCAATACTATGTTACAGAGAACTGGCAAGAGAGGGCATCCTCGTCTTGTACTGGTTTTCAAAGAGAATGCTTCCAGCTTTTGCCCATTCAGTATGTTATTGGCTGTGGGTTTGTTATAAATAGCTCTTATTATTTTGAGATATGTTCCATCAATATCTACTTTATGGAGAGTTTTTAACACGAAGAGATGATGAATTTTATCAAAGGCCTTTTCTGCATCTATTGAGATAATAAAGTGGTTTTCGTCTTTAGTTCTGAAGTCTACAGAACTCTCTACCCCAAATCAACAGAAAATACATTCTTCTCATGCCACATGGCACTTATCCTAAAAAACGACCACATAATTGAAAGTAAAACACTCCTCAGAAAATGCAAAAGAACTGAAATCATAACAGTCTCTCAGACCACAGTGCAATCACATTAGAATTCAGGATTAAGAAACTCACTCAAAACCACAAAATTTCATAAAAATTGAACAACCTGATCCTGAATAACTCCTGGGTAAATAATGAAATTAAGGCAGAAATCAGGAAGTTCTTTGAAACCAATGAGAACAAACAGAGACACTGTACCAGAATCTCTGGAACACAGCTAAAGCAGTGTTAAGAGGGAAATGTATAGCCCTAAATGCCCACATCAGAAAGCTAGAAAGATCTCAAATCGCTACCAAACATCACAATTAAAAGTGCTAGATACACACGAGAAAACTAATCTGAAAGCTAGCAGAAGAGAAGAAATAACTAAGATCAGAGAAGAAATGAAGGAATTTCCAAAAAATTAAGAGGAAGAAGAATCTCCCTCTTCTTCTTCATTAGTCTAGGTAGAGGTCTATTTTGTTATTATTATGCCTTTAAAAAAAAAAAACAGCCCCTTTGTATATTAAGGAGATTAACCCTTCATCTGTAATATGAGTTCCAAGTATTTTTCCCAGATTGTCTTTTGTCCTTTCTTATTTGTTTTTTGTAACGTAGATGTTTTATATTTTAGGCAGTCTCATTTCTCAACCCTTTCATTGCTTTTTCTTTTACTGCTTTAAATCACAGTTCAAAATGCCTTCCTATTCTAAAAAAAAAAGTCTTAATTCTCTTTGTTTTTGAGACGGGGTCTGATTCTGCCACCAGGGCTGGAGTGCAATGGTGTAATCAGAGCTTACTATAGCCTCAAACTCCTGGGCCCAAGAGATACTCCCACTTCAGCCTCCTGAATACCCAGGACTAAAGGCATGTACCACCATGCCAGGCTAATTTTTTTAATTTTCTTTTGTAGTGACAGGGTCTTGCTATGTTGACCAGGCTGGTTTCAAACTCCTGGCCTCAAGGGATCCTGTCACTTTAGCCTTCCAAAATGGGATTATAGGCACGAGCCACTGCACCCAGACTTCTTTTTAAAAATTTGTATATTTTCATTTAGTACATTTAAATCTTTGATCATTTGTAATTCATCTTTGGTATTAGGTGGGATTCCAATCTTCTTTATTTCCACAAGTGAGTATTCAGTTTCTCCAAAACTATTTACTGAATATTACATATTGTCTCCATTGGCTTTTGAGAAGCCATCTTTACCATTTCTAAATGCTCCTATGAATGTGCATGTATCTCTTGGATTTCCATTCTACCCCATAATACATTATCTTCATGTCCCACCACCAAAAGGTTTTAATTACTGAGACTGAGACTTTATACTACCTCTGGTTGCACAAGTCCTTCATCACTACACTTGTTTTTATTTTTCCTAAAAAGTTTATTGGTTAAATAATTTAGCCAAGATCAATTTATTTTATTTTTTAAAAAAGGATTATCACATTAAATTAATAAATTAACTTAAAGTGAACATCTTTATGGTGCTATATGTATCCAGTCATGAACAAGGCATATTCTTCAATTGTTCCAAACTTCTTCTATGTTTTTCAATGATGTTTTACATTTTTAACATGTAGGTTTTAGAGTTTGTTGTTAACTTTATTTCTGGTATCTTATCTATGTTGTTGCTCTTGAAAATGGCACTTTTTCTTCCATTATATCATCTAACTAGTAATTGTTTGATAAGCTATTTTTAGCCCTGTTTTGCAGATATGAAAAGTGGAATGCCTGCCCAATCTTGGTCATTCCAGATATGGTGAACTATTTTTTCCTGGAGGACCCAACTTGACAGCCTGAAGAGGACACTGAAGCAGCCATTCACACTCTAAGACCCACCAAATTGCCTAAGACACCATGATTCTGCCTCAGTGAATGTTCCCTGCAGAGAAGTTTCCTCTTAAAACCTACAAAAAAAACTTCCCAGTGGACTTCCAATCCTAGACTGCATATATGTGAGGAAGCAAATCTCTCCTTCTCCAAGTCTCTCAAAAATCAGTAAGTTATATAGGAAAAAACAAATCCTTAACAGAATGATATGGATGGCACCAGCAGGACAGAGATCAGACTTTGATACACTTCTGAAAGACTAAAAGACTGAAAAGCTTAAAAGCAAGTAGGATCACCCTGACCTAAAGAGAAAAACAGAAGTTCAAGGGCTGTACCTGACCCCTCTCCACAACAAAAGAGATGCTTGCCCCCAGAGTACTAACAAAAACTGAAAAATTACCCTGAAAGTAAATTTAACAACTGACCAGAAGGACTAGGGCTCCTAATATGAGTGCGTGCACCTAACAGAAACAAGGCAGAGCCATATGCATCATGGGGCTACTAAAGAAAACACAGTAGGGGAGGGGCAAAGAAGCGCAGACATTTTGCTTAGCAGTTAAAAGATAGGTTCTGCAACCCAAATGCCCATCAATGATAGACTGGATTAAAAAAAATGTGGCACATATACACCATAGAATACTATGCAGCCATAAAAAACAATGAGTTCATGTCCTTTGTAGGGACATGGATGAATCTGGAAACCATCATTCTCAGCAAACTGACACAAGAACAGAAAACCAAACACTGCATGTTCTCACTTATAGGTGGGTGCTGAACAATGAGAACAGAGGCACAGGGAGGGGAACATCACACGCTGGGATATGTTGGGGGCTGAGGGGCTAGGAGAGGGACAGCAGGGGGCAGGGAGGTTGGGGAGGGATAACACTGGGAGAAATGTCTGATGTAGGTGACGGGGGATGGAGACAGCAAACCACCATGGCATGTGTATACCTATGCAACAATCCTACAAGATCTGCACATGTACCCTAGAACTTAAAAAACAATAAAAAAAAAAAGGTTCTGAACAGTCAGAATAAAACAGAACATGTATGCTGAATGAATAAAGCTGCTAAGCTAAAAAAGAAAGAAAATAAATTTATTATACAAATACCTGTATGTATGTATCTATATGTAAAGAACCATTAAAAATAATTTATCTACTAAAATTGAATTTGAACGATTAAAAAAGATGAAATTAATGAACTAAGAACAAGTACAAAAAACTTCAATTCACAAAGTAAAATGTAAAAAGAAATATATCATAAAAGAAAAGATTAAGGGGACTTAATAGAGGAGAGGCAATAATAACAGGAAACAAAATTTCTTCCCTAACAAAGGTTTGACTCTGCAGACTGAAAGTCACTAAGCTCCAAACTATAGAACTGGTGATAAAATATACATAACTAACAATAAAAGGAAATTCTTACAAGTATTTAGGCAAAAAGAACATGTTGCCTACAAAGGAAAAGAAAAAAACAGATTGGCCTTTGAGCTTATACAAGAAATCAGAGTATATCACCCAGAAAACTTAACTGAACAAAAATACTTAAGCTATCAAGCAAATACAAATGATCCAAAACAGATACATTTAGAATGTGATACAGAGAAGCAACATAAACACTAAACAATGACACAAATAATTGAATCTGAATGAAAAACAAAAACTATTAAACCAACTAATCTGAGGCCAAATGGATGAATAAAGGAGTTTCGAAAGTTTCATCTAGAGGTATAAGACTGAGAGAAAGAAGAAGTTAAAGTTTCCTAAAGAACTTACTTTATGAGGAAGAGAAGTAGAGGAGAAAAGAGAACTATGATTTCAAACACAAAAAAACACACACACAGAGAAAGAGAGAGAGACAAAAAAAACCTAGGTGAAAAAAATATTTTATTTTCAAATAGAGAAAATACACGTATGATTATGAGAACATGGAAAGAGAAACTAATCATTAATATAAAGAAAAGTACAGCAGAACTTCCAAAATTAAATATCTGGGAAGGTTTTGCTTGCTCTAATTATCACCTTGCTAAACTAGTCACTTGACATATTTCATTTTAAAAAAAGAAAATTGATTAATATTACATTTATAAATAGAACTTTAAATGTTTCAGGGATTTTAATTTATTAAGTTTTAAAGTGCCATTGACTATTTAAGGGAGTTTAGTACCCAAGTGAAATGCAAGAGTTAAGAAAAATTAGGTTTGGGTTTAAATTTTTTAACTTAACCTAATAACCAGGAACTTTTACACAGGTTTATATAGTTTCTGTATTCCAGGCCCTTTCTTGAACATCAAAATACTCATACAGATAGATGGAAGAAAGGTCCACCTTGGACTCCATCCCAAAGAGCTTAATTACTAAAATATCACAAAAGTCTTATACTCACATGCCTCATGGTTACAACAGATTCATTTTACAAATTACAAAGACAGCCTAATGGCTAGACTCCATTACTGCCTAAAATTATGAGACTAAGGGATGTTCATATCAGACTTTGCTGATTACTATTAAATTCACTAATGAGAATATGTTGGGTGAATGTTATACTTAGTATTAAAAGAATATTTTAGAAGCTTCTGCACAGCAAGAAACAATCAACAAAGTAAAGAGACAACCCACAGCAAGGGAGAAAATATTTGCAAACTACTCATGGGACAAGGGATTAATAACCAGAATATATAAGGAGCCCAAACAACTCTATAGGAAAAAATGTAATAACCCAATGAAAAAATGGGCAAAAGATTTGAACAGTCATTTCTCAAAAGATGGCAACAAATGGCAAACAGGCACAGGAAAAAGTGTTCAACATCACTGATCATCAGAGAAATGCAAATCCAAACTACAATGAGATATCATCTCACCCCAGTTAAAATGGCTTATATCCAAAAGAAAGGCAGTAACAAATGCTGGCAACAATGTGGAGAAAAGGGAACTCTCATATATTGCTGGTAGAAATGTAAATTAGTGCAACTACTATGGATAAAAGTTTGGAGGTTCCTCAAAAAAACTAAAAATAGAGCTACCATATGATCTAGCAATCTCACTGCTGGACATATATCCAAAGAAAGGAAATCAGTCTACTGAAGAGGCATCTTCACTCCCATATTTGTTGTAGCACTGTTCACAATAGCCAAGATCTGAAAGCAACCTAAGTGTTCATCAAGAGATGAATGGATAAAGAAAACGTGGTACTTATACCCAATGGAGTACTATTCAGCCACAAAAAATAATGAGACTTAGTCATTTGCAACAACATGGATAGAGCCAGAGGTCATTATATTAAGTGAAATAAGCCAGGCACAGAAAGACAAACATCATATGTTCTCACTTATTTGTGGGATCTAAAAATCAAAACAATGGAATCATGGTCACAGAGAGTAGAAGGATGGTTACTAGAGGCTGAGAAGGGTAGTAAGGGTGTGGTGGGGGGTTGGTGGGGATAGTTTATGGATACAAAAAGTAGTCAGAATGAATGAATAAGGCCTAGTATTAATAGTACAATGGGGTGACTATAGCCAATAATAATTTAATTGTATATTTAAAATAACTAAAAGAATACAATTGGATTGTTCATAAAACAAAGGATAAACGCTTGAGAGGATGGATACTCCATCATGAGGAGATGGTTACCCCATCTTCCATGATATGATTATTACACATTGTGTGCCTGTATCAAAACATCTCGGGTACCCCAAAAAATATACACCCATGATGAATCCATAAAAATTAAAAATAATTATTAAAAGAACATTTTAGGGACAAAACTAAATTCTAGATATTTCTCCAAGGTTACAAAGTAATATATCTTTTTGGGCAAAACAGACATCTTTTTTGACATCATAAATAATACATTATTAAAGATGAGGTGCCTTTGAAAAACCACACAGTATAAAATGGGCCTGGGTGTGATATTAGTATTTATGGACATACAGTTAATTGTTTTTTGTTTTGTTTTTTTGACATGGAGTCTTGTTCCGTCACCCAGGCTGGAATGCAGTGGTGCAATCTCAGCTCACTGCAACCTCCACCTCCCAGGTTCAAGTGATTCTCCTGCCTCAGCCTCCCAAGTAGCTAGGATTACAGGCACCCGCCACCATGCTCGGCTAATTTTTAGTAGACAGGGTTTCGCCATGTGGCCAGGTTGGTCTCAAACTCCTGACCTCAGGTGATCTACCCGCCTTGGCCTCCCAGAGTGCTGGGATTACAGGTGTGAGCCACCATGCCCAGCCTCAGTTAATTGTTAATACTACCTCTCTATACTTCCAGGATCATTAAAACTCACTGGGAAGCCTGAAATCAAGAATTTCTGCAGAAGATAAAGGAACAGTCATAGTTATAAAAACAGAAAATCTTGAAGTTGTTTTATGGGCTTCCAGGGGAAATGAGCCATTAAAAGAAATCAGCTAGTTCTGAAAGAAAAGCAAGAACCTAGAAGATGTATAATACCACAGTCAAGACCCTTATTACCTACTTAGACTGCTGCAATAGCTTCTAATTTGTGGCATCCTTCCAAAAAAGGTAACTGGTCCATGGTCCAGGGATTGGGAACCCCTGAGGTAGGGCATGAATAATGCAACCAACCAACCAATCAACTGCATGAAATATCATTAGTTCTGTAATACTATAAATGAATGAAGGCATTCCCTCCCAAAATGAAAATATGTTCACCAAATCATCCAGTTTAGTAGAGTCAGTAGTTTCTTTTGTCACTTAAAATGAATTGTCTTATAATGGAGATATACATGAAGATCAGAGATCTGAGCATCTATAGATCCTGAACAAAAATGTGGTTCAATTATGCACCATATCATCTCTATAGCTGCTTCAAATTATATGTCATATTTGCCAGGCTGTCGTCTATCAGCCCATAACGTGATATTAGGGAAGTCTAAACAAAATCATATGATAAACATTTCTACCTTCCTTTCATAATTCCTGCGTGTCCTAAATGTCACGTTTTTTAAAAGTCACATTGTGTTCATTACTTCATTTTTATGATGGTCACATAATCTATATATCATTGGTGCTCATAATATACTCAAAAAAAAGGAATTTCAAAACTGAGATATCACCTGTAGCCTCTTTTAAGTTACCACTTAGCAGACAATAGCATCTGGCAGCAGATCGCACCAAAAATATTTCATTAAAATCTTCACTTTCAAAGTCAGTTACACCTGGATTCAAATTTTTGCTCTACCATATGCAAAAGTTTGCTCTACCATGACAACTGTGGGCTATGTGACTCTCTCAGCCATAAATTCCTCATCTAGGAAACAGGAAAAATAATACCTGCTTTATAGAAGTGATAAGTAGTTAACTGATATCATATATAAAGCATATATATGGCCTAGTACATTACATATATAACAATTTCTAAATATTTTCTTTCTTGGTAGAATTAAAAATTTGTGTTTTTCCTTTTCTGTCTTATATTCCTCCTTATCCAGGGATGGATTTTTCAAATGATCTCTAGGAACCACTTTATTCTAAGGACTAAACATTCTAGTCTAATAACAATTTTACCATAATGGCAAGGCAGGTCATAATACCGATTACTAACTTCACACTACAAATAAGCAATCAGAAAATGAGAGATCTGTGAGTCAGTGGCAGACAAGTTTAAACTACCACCATGAAAGAGACTGGCAATTTTCCATAGTGTAAAAATGTAATAAAAAGGATACTTTCCTCCAACCTGGTCCAAAAATAAAGGCTATTTCAAAAGCTACTGGACAAACATTAACTTGCCTCTGACAGTACTTCCTCCTAAAGCAGATGGCAGCTGGAAGCACCAAAAGCCTACATTCTAGGTACAGTATGACTTTCCTCTCTTAGCCATGGTGCCTCAAGTTACATAAGAGAACACTTTTAAGAGTGCATTTAAAATGCAGTTTAGAAGCTATTCAGGGAAAAAGAAAAGCACACAATCTTTTGCCCTCATCTCATTAGCTGTGTGTGTGTGTGTGTGTGTGTGTGTGTGTGTGTGTGTGTGTGTATGTAAACAGAAATGAAATGTAATCCATAGGACAGCTTGGTTTCTCGTGTATTAGCAGAGATTTTTATAAAAACACATTAAGACATTTTTACAATTATTACACTGACTTTACAAAAGCAACTGTCATGCCACACTGAGGCTACTATTTGGTCCTCCCAAGGTTACAGCTGCAACTCCTATCTGACCTTTCCCCTTCCACACCTGCGCATACATTTTCCTGCAAGGCATCTCGGTAGGAACACCACCTCGAGGTTGTGAAACCACTCTGCTGCCATGTTTCCTCATACCTCACTGCTGAATGTGTGAGACACTACATGAAACTGGGCCTTACCCAGACCTCTTTGTTACGTTTGTAAATAAAATAAGATCAAATCTCAAAGATGTAATTGGATTAGGAGAGCGATGGTGCTATTATTACAGGAAATTGTAAACAGAAGACAAATGCCCTATGGTATCAGTTTCCTTAAACAACACATCACTGACTCAGTTTCTCAGAATGAAAATGCTGTCACATACTCCCAAGGAAAAGAAGAGGCTCAACCTTAAACAAATTTGCTTGAAGTGTAACTGTCAAAATATATTCCCAGAGAGATGCCCAGTGCCTAACAAGTAAATCTAAGATTACAGTACCAAATTTGTTGTAAAAACAAAATAAATTCCAAGTCGTTTCTTCCTTTGACAAATACCCAAAATAACTTCCATAATTTGAATACCAGGTTCAAACAGTTTTACTACAAACAAAACAAATACTTCATTCCTACTCATTGTTGGCAAGACACAAATCATATTAAAAAGTAGATGATGTGACTAACAATTAGTGTACCTTGGAAGAGAAAGGACTTACTCAAATTAGAAAGGCTAAATAAAATTATGGGAAATTGAGAAAGTTCAGACAAAAAATAATCACATGCTAATAATTCATTTTTATACTCTGAAAATTATTCTTTCAAAATTTAAAATATACTTCTCATTTATTTGAACCCCTGAGTAAAAAACACAGTGAGAGTTATCAAGAATTCCCAACATTCAATCCCTTCTCATCATTTAACCTAGACTTTAAAAAATAAAATCTGTGGATGAAGAAATCCTTTGACTCAAGAAAAGGACTCTTATTCAGCATTAAACACACAGACAGTATCTGATGAAAATAGTATATTCAACTATCTGAGTTCTCATTGGTAAATTTATAAAAGATGTTTAATTGCACATGTAGGTGGCAGTGATAACATGCAATGCAAACTTCAAACTTCATCAAGAGATTTTGTGATGCTCTAAAAGCATTAAATTGCTAACTCTGAATGAAAAAGAAAAGCCAGAATAAAGTCCCTTATAATTTGCAGCAGTACAACATAATGAATGAAACATTGGTTGTTTTCACGAACTGGTTAAGACATCTTTCTTCACCACTGTCACTAAACTGAAAGTTTCTTCACTGGGAGGCATCCTCTAAAAACATCAATTACGAAGTTATTAATACTACCAGAAATTCAAAAACCAAGAGAGATTTGGGAGAATGGGGGTGTGAGATACAAGATCAGAGACAAGGGTAAGGATCAAAATAACCAATCTGTACTTATCAAAATTTTTCACACACATACATAAGGCCAAAAAAGCAGACAGGCACACAGGACACAGACACACATGCATGCACACACACACACACCCCAGAACACATGCCAAGAAAAAGAAGAGGAAAAATCTATTAGATACAAATTCAGATCAAATCTATTTGATACAAATCAGATACAGGAAGAGGTAGTAGTTCATTATGAGTCTCTACTTGAAATTCCTGAAAGGCTGCTACAAAACCTGTCTAACACCTCTCTTCTTGGTGTTCTAACAAGTCATTTAAAATGCATTTTACAAGTTCAGGGCAAGTTGTGGAATGAGGAGTGCTATATACAACTCAAAACCTGCTCCCTTCAGCTCCAAACCTTCTCCCAGAAAACAGAAATTCTTATTGTAAAAGAGATTGAAATCCAGAGAAGAAAAAGGGGTGTGGGTGGGGGTAGGCAGTGAACAGGACAAAGGAACTGTGAATTCCATAATTACCTGAACTTCTCTTCCCTTTCTCCCTCTTCACAGTCAGTCACCTGGGTTATAACTTCAGACTCCAACCAGAAGACACTGTCATCCCCTGAAGTGCTACTCTCACTTTCAGTCTCCATCTTGTATTAATAAAAAACAACTAAACCTCCAGGCATGGAATAAAAAGCACCAATATTCAGGTTGTTCAGCTCTACTTATGTACACTCAGATGTGTGGCTGGTGCCCCAATGACAGGTACTGGTGCTGGTTTAATTACGGTCAGGTTACAGACAGGAAATCACAGGCAGCACAGTCACTGCGTCTGACTGCCACACTGGTAACACCTAGACCCTCCCACTGCCTTAGGCTGTGTGACCTATATAACCAAAAGCAGAATCCAAATGAAGGTGATTTTTTTACTAATTATTCTGTAATAACAACTTTTCTCAAAGTTCCCAGTTAATAAGTTAAAAATAGGCATTTTCAAAATGCAGGCTTTATTTGTATACTTTTGTGATCTCAGACTCCAGAAAGGTAAATAGAAAACTAGAAAGAATAACACCATCCATGGGCCAAGCACATGTTAGAAGCACAGTTATAGAGCTCACAATTATGGAGGCTCACAATAAGTAAAGACGGTAAGTATGGTCTAGGGTCCTGCCTAGATTCATGCCTTCCAATATTACACCCATCTTTCCTTCCTCTCTGTAAGGACTGCCATATGCACCTCTGCTCAATTATCCAGAATGAGAAATAAAAGCTGGGCTTGTCCACAGTCCATGAAAGAAAAAAGTGTCACAAGTTCAAAGATCACATTAAATAAAAGCATGCAAAGTTTTTACAGATTGAAACTGCAAATAGTCATGGTGGCAATAAAACGACTTGCTGGGAAATGAATGAAAAGTACAGCATCTATGACTGTCAGCAACACAATTGTTACTCAGAAAAGAGCCATGTTGCTGGGTGTGGTGGCTCATGCCTGTAATCCCAGCACTTTGGGAGGCTGAGGCAGAAGAACTGCTTGAACCCGGGAGGTAGAGGCTGCCGTGAGCTGAGATCGTGCCATTGCACACTAGCCTGGGCAACAAGAGGGAAACTCTATCTTAAAAAAAAAAAAGAAAAGAGCCATGTTGACAGAAACCACTGACATGCTGGAGATTCAGGGATATTTGTCTTTAGCGAGCAGCAACAAACTGCAAAGCCCTAACCTTCCATTATATCTGATGAAATTAAAAATTAAGAGGATATCCACTGATGTGGATAATTTTTTTTTTGTTTTGAAACAGTCTCACTCTGTCACCCAGGCTGGAGTACAGTGGCACGATCTCGGCTCACTGCAACCTTCACCTCCTGGGTTCAGGCGATTCTTCTGCCTCAGCCTCCCAAGTAGCTGGGACTACAGGCACACGCCTGGCTAATTTTTTGTGTTTTTAGCAGAGATAGGGTTTCTCCATGTTGGTCAGGCTGGTCTCTAACTCCTGACCTTGTGACCTGCCTGCCTCAACCTCCCAAAGTGCTGGGATTACAGGCATGAGCCACCACGTCTGGCCTAAAATCTTTTCAAATAAAATTGTTTAAGTCAAAAACAACAGCAACAACATTATGAGCGAAGTCAAAATACAAACAAGTTGAGAAAAAAAATATTTGAAACATATCACAAAGGGTTAATTTATCTAATATATAAAAAGTTCTTACAAATTTCTAAGACCCAACAACTCAAAAATAATAGGCGAAGAGTATAAACATAATATTTAGAGATAAATATAAAAGAAATTTAAAAGAATCGTTAAAAGTATTTAACTTCATTTGTACCTGAAATGTAAAATAATACACAATAAGATGACTTTTAAAAAATCTATTACATAGGCAAAGATTTTAAAAGGTTTTAACAAACTGAAAGAGGACATAGGAAAAGAAACATACAATGTTGGTCGGAGTTTAAACTGGTACAATGTGTTCAGGGCAATTTAGCAAAATCAAAATTCAAAGTGTACATGTTTTTGGCCCAGCAATTTCTCCTTTAGGAAATCATCTTACTTTTACAAGTAGAAGTAAGAGGCAAACAGGAACATTCATTCTGGTAGATGTTATAACAGCAAAACAGAATGGCAAAAACAATCTAACTTCCTGAGGAACAGAAAACTAGACAAACTACAGAACACCCATAGAATGGAATGTTACACAGTGAGTACATGAGAAAACAAGGCAGCCCTACCGGTCATCATGTGGAACAAAGCCTAAGGCATACCATCAGGGCAAAGAAGACAGGGGTAAAAGTATAGGATAGTATGTGCAGTATGCTATGCTGCCATCTGTGTTTTCAATGAGGAGTTAGGAGAAACATACATGACTACAAATGCAGACTATCTATGGAAGCAGAGGACCAGTATCAGTAGCTGTCTCCAAGGAGGAAAATAGACAGCTGGAAAAGAAGAAGAAAAGAAAGACATGTTTATACCCGGGAGGTGGAGGTTGTTGCAGTGAGCTGAGATCACGCCACTGCACTCCAGCCTGGGCAACAAGAGTGAAACTCCATCTCAAAAAAAAAAAAAAAGAAAGTTTTTCACCACATCATACACATATAATCCTTAACAAAATATTAACTAATTTTAAACAGAACATTTCATGACCTTCAGTAAATAACTGGATTTTAAAATATTATTTCATTAAGAATCTAGTTATTTTTCTCCTAAACAATTCTAACTCCTTCAAAGTGTTTTTTTTTGCAGGGGATGGGGGTTATTTTATTTTGTTTTGTTTTGTTTGCTGAAACAGGATCCCTGTCGCCCAGGCTGGAGTAAAGTGACTTTTTTCTTTTTCATTTTTTTTGAGATGGAGTATCTCTCTGTCACCAGGCTGGAGTGCAAAGGCATGATCTCGGCTTACTGCAACCTCCACCTCCAAGGTTCAAGCAATCCTCCCACCTCAGCCTCCCAAGTAGCTGGGATTACAAGCGTGTGCCACCACACTCGCTAATTTTGTTGTTGTCGTTGTTGTTGTTGTTGTTGTATTTTTAGTAGAGATGGGTTTCCTCACCATATTGGCCAGGCTAGTCTCAAACTCCTGACCTCAAGTGATCCGCCTGCCTCCACCTCACAAAGTGCTCGGATTACAGGTATAAGCTACCATGCCTGGCCTCAAAGTATTTTCATGAATCTATCCACCTTTCTTTGTAATCATTCTTTTTTTCTTCATCATGGTTGATTTCCCTCACTTCAATCTTTTCAAAAGTGAAAAAATGAGCTGTAAGTATTTTTACACAGAACACTGATGGACAGTTTGATGTGTATATCTTCTAAGACTTGTTCTCAGTTTTGATTCTGTCGTCAGAAGTTTTTCAAAACTGTTTTTCCTGCCTCAGCCTCCCACGTAGCTGAGATTACTATACCCACCATATATGCCACCATACCCACCTAATTTTTTATTTTTAGTAGAGACAAGGTTTCACCATGTTGGCCAGACTTGTCATGAACTCCTGATCTCATGTGATACACCCACCTTGGTTGGAGGTTGCTGTAAGCCCAGATTGCGCCATTGCGCTCCAGCCTGGATGACGAGCAAAACTCTGTCTCAAAAATGTTTTTAAATTCAAAATCAACATGTGTTTCTGTTTTCTGTTCTCTTCTCCAGTAGTTAATGAAAATCCAGCGGAATCAACAGGTGATGGTTAGCAGCGGGGGCAAGGATGGAACAGAGTCCATCACTCTTGCTACTGGCATGTGAGAGAGGGACTAGAAACTGCTGAAGGCCACAAGGAATTTTTTACTCCTTTTCTTCCTGATTTGTTTAAACCCTGATCAGCCTTCACTTTCCCAACAAGCTTTTATAGTGCTGGAATCTTTAACCTAAATCACAGGACTTAGCAGAAGCAGTTTCAAACTAGCTGGTTCTCATCTTCTACCTCCAAGAGGTAGGGAACCTGATAGGAGGGGAAACACCTAATCCCACAGCAGCAAAGAGAGAAGCATTCTCACAGGAACAATTTAAACATCACAAGTCATAATGAATTGTTTCCAAAAGAAACATTGTTAAAAATGGCTTACTTTCCTAGTAGCAGCGGTAAGTAGTAATAATCACAGCATACAGAGTTGGCCCACAGGTTCTGTACACATAGGTTCCACATCCATGGATTCAACCTCTTGGTTGAATCAAAAATATTCAGGGAAAAAAGAGGAACGGTTATATCTGTATTGAACATGTACAGGCTTTTTCTTGTCATTTTTCCCTAAACAATACTGTATGGCAACTATTTACATAGCATTTACATTGTATTAGTTATTATAAGTGATCTAGAGATGATTTAAAGTATATGGGAGGATATGCATAGGTAATATGTAAATACTACAACATTTTATATAAGGAATTTGGGTATCTACAGATGTTGGTATCCACATGGTGTCCTGGAAACAATTTCCCCATGGATACCAAGTGATGACTACATATACTGAACATTGATTCTATGTCCCAAGCATTGGATTAAGGCCTAAACATAACAAATTACATAATTCTCACAACCACCTTATGAGGCAGGAGCCATCACATGGCTGAGATGAAGAAACTGAGACGTAGCATAATAATTTCTCCAGGATTATCCAGTTCATAAGTTTGCATTAAAAATACTTTTCAGGCCAGGAGCAGTGGCTCACACCTGTAATACTAACACATGGAAGGCCGAGGCGGGCAGATCACCTGAGGTCAGGAGTTCAAGACCAGCCTGGCCAACGTGCCAAAATGCTGTCTGTACTAAAAATACAAAAATTAGCTGGGTGTGGTGGCAGGTACCTGTAATCCCAGCTACTCGAGAGGCTGAGGCAGGAGAATTGCTTCAACCCGGGAGGTAGAGGTTGCAATCAGCCAAGATCATGCCACTGCACTTCAGCCTGGGTGACAGAGCAAGACTCTCTCTCAAAATAAATTAATAAAAATAAAAATACTTTTCAAAAATCCAAACCTAACCACACCATATGAAATGTTACTTCTGTAGGAAGATTATATGGTCTGCATCTTGGTCCACATTCCACTCATTAGCCTAGATATCCCTGATCTCATAGTTTTATTATTTTCTCTTCCTTGGGGGATGGGCCATGATAATGCTGAAATGCTGACCTACATCTAATTCTATATCCAATACCTATATCTACATGGCTGAATGCAGTATACATTTGGGTTCACTATCAGGGGAGGGGTATGGACAGGATATCACACAGCAAAACAACAGCAAAGCAGTAGAACCAAGGTTTTGATGCTCTCATTTCATTGTTCCTGTTCTCCCATCATAATATTATAACTGTTTTTATGAAAACTGTTTAATACAGCACATGGCACATAACCAAGGGGTCAATAATGTTTCCTTAATTGGGCACCAAGCTTTGTCCGCAGACTGCTTTATGAAAATGAATATAAATATAAAATTCCTCAGAAAATGTTGTATTCTAAATGTGAATATGTGCTCTCTGTAATACATATGTATATACCATATAACTGTATCAGAAAGAAAATTTAAGCAAGAATCCTTCTAAAATATTTCCAATGACTGAAGATTTTCTTCCAAATGTACAAAGCACAATATAAAATGTAAAAATGTCATTCATCATTATTTTTATACTATGTATGCATTCATTCAAAATTTAGATTTATATCTTTGTTTTTATAACAATCATTTTCGTAGGTGTTTCCTCTACTGAAATAATTAACTTTGAAGAAACAACTGTTTCCTTCTTTATTATGGAACACCGATGTATTCTGGATCGTTCTACATTGACATCTGCTTTAATTCACAAATGTTTTGCTGTGTGATATCCTATCCATACCCCTCCCCTGTGGAACTTTGAACTTGAGGGAGATGATTTAGGGTATCTGGCAGAAGAAACTTCTAAGCAGCAAAGCATTCAAAAGGTGACTGGGGTGCTGCTAAAGGCATTCAGTTTTATAAAGGAAACAGAGACTAAAAGTTCAAAAAATGTACAGCCTGACCATGTAATAGAAAAGAAAAACTCATTTTCTGAGGAGAAAGTCAAGCCAGCTGCAGACATTTGCATAACAATGAGTCTAACGTTAATCGTCAAGACAATGGGGAAAATGTCTCCACGACATGTCAGAGAGCTTTGTGGCAGTCCTTCCCATCACAAGCCCAGCAGGCTTGGAGGAAAAATGATTTTGTGGGCCAGGGCCAGGGCCCTCCTGCTGTGTGCAGCCTAGGGACTTCGTGCCCTATGTTCCAGCTGCTCCAGCCATGGCTAAAAGGGGCCAAGATACAGCTTGGGCCATGGCTTCAGAGGGTGCAGGCCCCCAAGCCTTCCCAGCTTCCACATCGTGTTGAGACTGCAGGTGCACAAAAGTTAAGAACTGAAGTTTGGGAACCTCTACCTAGATTTCAGAGAATGTATGGAAACACCTGGATATCCAGGCAGAAATTTGCTGCAGGGGTAGGGCCATCCTGGAGAACCTCTGCTAGGGCAGAGCAGAAGGGAAATGTGGGGTTGAAGCCCCCACACAGAGCCCTAACAGGGCTTTGAGAAGGCCACCGTCCTGCAGACCCCAGAATGGTAGATCCACCAACTGCTTGCACTGTGAGCCTAGAAAAGCTGCAGATACTCAACGCCAGCCCATGAATGCACTCAGGAGGGAGAGTATACCCTGCAAAGCTATAGGTGCAGAGCTGTAGCTTTGGGAACCCACCTCTTGCATCACTGTGACCTGGGTGTGAGACACGGTGTCAAAGGAGATCATTTTGGAACTTTAAAATTTGACTGGCCCTCTGGATTTCAGACTTACATGGGGCCTGTAGCCCCTTTGTTTTGGCCAATTTCTCCCATTTGGAACAGCTGTATTTACCCAATGCCTGTATCCCCATTGCATCTAGGAGGTAACTAACTTTCTTTTGATTTTACAGGCCCATAGGCAGAAGGGACTTGCCTCATCTCAAATGAGACTTTGGACTTCCCAAGTTAATGCTGAAATAAGTTAAGACTTTGGGGGCCTGTTGGGAAGGCATGATTGGTTTGAAATGCAAGAACATGAGATATGGGAGGCGCCAGGGGCAGAATGATATGGTTTGGCCGTGTCCCCACCCAAATCTTATCTTGTATTGTAATTCCCATAATTCCCACGTGTTGTGGGAGGGATCCGGTGGGCAATAGCTGAATCATGGAGGTGGTTCCCCCATATTTTTCTCATGGTAGTAAATAAGTCTCACAATATCTGATAGTTTTACAAGGAGAAACCACTTTCACTTGGTTCTCATTCCTTCTCATCTGCTGCCACGTAAGACGTGCCTTTCACCTTCCACCAAGATTGTGAGGCCTCCCCAGCCACATGGAACTGTGAGTCTGTTAAGCCTCTTTTTCTTTATAAATTACCCAGTCTTGAATATGTCTTTATCAGCAGCAAGAAAATGGACTAATACAACAAGCAACTTAAATTGAATCTCAGTTTGCTAATTTCTAAAATTGAAAAAATGACACCTTTATGAGGTTAACATATAAAATAGAAACAATGCATATAATAAAACTGTAGTAGTTCACAGTATGAAGTCCTCATAAATTATAGCCATTGTCATCATTATTGTTACCAAAACCATAAAAGGTTTTCATTACTGTGATTATATAAAAATTGAGAAAAATATCTTAATCTGTAAATCTCTGGCTTTTAAAAGTATTATCACTCTGTAGGATGTTATTTAAAAGAGAGTACTAATCTAAGAAACAAGAAACAAGTCCCTGTTAAGCCAATAAGTTATTTTCTAATTATCTGAATTCCTTCTATGAATGAAGTATAGCAAATTAACAATTACAACAGAAACTCATATTCTTCCTTCATCACATTAATACAAGGGTTACAAAGTAAGTACATATAAAATCAGATCATAAGTCAATTCAACTTGTCATTTCCAGTGTTCTTAATCAGTGATATTAAGTGGAAATTTCACAAGTGTATGAATAAGCACTCTCAAAATTCAACTGACATAGTCTTCTGTTTTTAAGTCCTGTATCTTTCACTGTAATAAGCAAAGATTAAAAGTATACTTTCTGGTATTCAAGTCTGAAAAGTACATAATGTTTATTACTAATGTAGAAAACTGCTTTCAACAAACATATAATCTCAGGCTATGCTTTCACTGGATCACTGACCAAGTGCCTTTCATTATTACACATTCTATAATCATCATCTCACGTAAATATTGTAGAAAAATACTACAATAGTATACCTAACCAGACCCTCTCCAGACAATTTTTAACCACTGCTTTATAGTCTGATATCAGTAACCAAAAAAAAATTAGAAAACCCTACAGAGTTTGATTCTACGATTTATCTATATATCTCTCTCTATCTATCTATCTATAGATAGATATAGATATATATATATATCTGTATATATATATGTGTATCTGTATATGTATGGGTATGTTATGTGTGTGTGTATATATATATATGTATCTGTATGTGTGTATATATATGTATATATATATGTGTGTATATATATACACATATACATATACAGATATATATGTGTATATATGTGTGTGTATATATATATATATACTGACAAGAAAAATCATATTTTTAATACATACATGCATAAAAGTTTGGAAAACTAAATAATAAAGATAATGCAGATGATTTTTACTACCTTCTTTAAACTTACTTACATATTTTTAACTTTCTAACATAAAAATGTATTCACTGTTTAACTTTTTAGTTTTAAAGAAGTTAACAGCATGAGTTAAAAGATCCACTCCACAGTTTCGTTTCTTAAATAGATGGATGCTGTTTTTCTATCCTGTATACCACAGATGCCAATGAAAATGTTTATGGAATAAATACATAGAATTGAACAACCGAAAAATCTAGGTCCCAGGAATAAGAAATACAAGTTCAAAAATAAATGATGGCAATATGCATAAAGAAGGCAATATTCTTATACTGACCAAGATAAATCAAAAATAGAAAGAATATGAAAAAGCAAAGACAAGAAGTAAAATCATGCATGTAATCTAAATAAGAAAACTTAAACAGAGATTCTTTTCATATCAGGATCTCAGAATCATGAAATAAATTTATATACCAGGAATTAAGTCCATTTCTCTTCTAGATGTTTCCCATCCTAACCTATGAAGAACCAAAACCAATGGTATTTAAACCACATTGACAAAGAGATACAATACCCACAATATCCACAAGTACAAGGATTGCAACTCAGTATTTACTGTTGAATTCATAAGCCACATCACTTTGCTTCATTGCTTCCTTTCTGAAAAAGGTCGCAAAAGCCAATTCAGAAATATTTTGTTCTAACACTCAAGAGCTCAAAGTACACTTGTGCAAAGGTGGGAAAAATTAAAAAAAAACATGCTACCAGCATTAGCAGATTCCACTCAATGCAATCAAAGTAGTGCTTCCTTCAGCACTACATATACTAAAATTGGAACGATAAAGAGATTAGCACGGCCCCTGTGAAAGGATGAAATTAGTCAGTGGCTAGAGACAACAACTCATACATCTACCTAGCTATGGGCACACGGAACAAGCGAGTTGTATCAATTTCAGAATTCCACTCACAGACTCAATAAATAACAAAAACACTTGCTTTATCGATACATTTGAATCTAGTGATCTCAGGAAATGTCTCTCACTGGCTAAGCAACCATCTTATCAGTCTAAGTGACTACCCCTTTTTACCTTCAATCTACAGAGTAAATCAACATTACTACATATATTAAATAAGTCTCAGGCAAGTCATAATTTTTCTAGCAACTTATATAACATGTACATGTACTAGTTAAATAAAAACAGAACAAAAAAACACCAGTAAAGTAATAAATAAATAAAACCTATCAGAATCAGCCACTTTTTTTTTTTTTGGTGAGATGGAGTTTTGCTCTTGTTGCCTAGGCTGGAGTGCAGTGGCGTAATCTCGGCTCACCTCAACCTTGCCTCCCTGGT
Organism: Cacajao melanocephalus; assembly: GCA_963573385.1. Lineage (NCBI taxonomy): Eukaryota > Metazoa > Chordata > Mammalia > Primates > Pitheciidae > Cacajao > Cacajao melanocephalus. The sequence goes on along the minus strand of CAUYLG010001093.1, from coordinate 22,673 downwards.
TCAAGCAATTCTCCTGTCTCAGCATCCCAAATTACAGGCATGTACCACCACACCCGGCTAATTTTTGTATTTTTAGTAGAGACAGGGTTTCTCCATGTTGGTCAGGCTGGTCTCAAACTCCCGACCTCAGGTGATCTACCCTCCTCGGCCTCCAAAGTGCTGAGGTTACAGGTGTGAGCCACAGTGCCTGGCCAGCCATCTTTTTAAATGAACATTGGATATTAAAACAGTATCTCTATCTGAAAAGGAATGTATAGGACTAAAAGAAGAAAATGGGCCACAGTTAATTAAGGTAAAAGTATAGTGTTGAAAACTGGGGACTAATTATGTCACAACTGATTTAGTAAAAGGTCTTGTAAAAATAATGAAGGTTCAGAATTCTTAAACATGGCCAGGCGCGGTGGCTCACGCCTGTAATCCCAGCACTTCAGGAGGCTGAGGCAGGTGGATCACGAGGTCAGGAGTTTGAGACCAGCCTGGCCAACATAGTGAAACCCTGTCTCTACTAAAAATACAAAAATTAGCCAGGTGTGGTGGCCCATGCTTATCATCCCAGCTACTTGGGAGGTCGAGGCAGGAGAATTGCTTGAAATGGGACCCAGGAGGTGGAAGCTGGAGTGAGCCAAGATTGCGCCACTGCACTCCAGCCTGGGATACAGAGCAAGACGTCGTCTCAGGAAAAAAAAAAAAAAAAAGAATTCTTGAACATAATGTTAGGCCAGGTGTGGTGGCTTACCCTGCGATCCCAGCACTTTGGGAGGCTGACGTGGGAAGATCGCTTATGGCCACGAGTTTAAGACCGAGGCCCTGTCTCTACAAAAAAAAAAAAAATTAGCTCAGCATGGTGGTGCACACCTGCAATCTCAGCTACTCAAGAGGCTAAGGTGAGAGGCTTGAGCCGAGGAGTAAACTGTGATTGTGCCATTACATGCCAGCCAGGTCAAAAGAGTGGGACACTCCCATCTAAAAAGAAATTACACACACACACACACACACACAATTGCATAATTACATACTATTTTATACATATATAAAATTACATATATACATATGTATATATGTATAATACATATTTTATGATCTATAAAATATATAATTAAATATAATTATAATATATAAAAATAAAATATATATAATGTTGAATTAAAGGAAATAATATTTCCTGAGCTAAAATTTTGATTGAATGTGCTATTGTCCATGAAATAAGGCATTGGCTACATTACTTTTACATATTTAGGACTTTAGAAAATTGTGGTCTTATCATATATATAAACTGTATATATATAAAAACTGTATATAACCATACTCCTCATCACCACGGTAACTGAACCTCATGTTAATGATACTGCAAATAAAAACTCTAAATGTAAATTCAATGAATAATCAGGGGAGAAAGCAAATGATCTAAGTGGACTCCCCCTCAGTGAAAAGTCTGGGGAGAGGTCAAGGAGTCAGAGAGAGACTAGGATGAAATCACGAGAGGGAAGACTATGAAACAAAAAAACCTTTGTCCTAAGTTTTCATGCTCGGGAAGCTCAAGTTATTGTATAAATTCAGTAGAGTTTCTCCCACGCAACTAGTTAAATAAATATAAATAAACCCAATGTTTTCAATCCACTGTTTACTTACTGGTATCCTTACCTGGATAGTTCGCTCTGCTTTGAAGTTGGTTTGAGACTGAAGTAATTTTAGCAACTTGCGACTTATCTTATTCTGCCTGCTCCTCTGCTATTTCTCAGAGAGGATTCAAGAGTAAAAACGGGAATCAACAATGGCTAGTTACTCAAAGTACTAGAGACCATTCAACTACTTATAAAATTACAGGCATTTTTCTCAAATCACAATCATCCTGCCCTCAAGTAACAGAAGCAAAATGCTCTACTTTTAAACATTAATTTGAGGTTATCTTATTTTGATTTAAAGTAAGTATACCACTATTCTGGTATCAGCAATTCTTCAATTTTACTTTCTTAGGAAGAATAATTAAGTTCCTGCCTGCTCATTTCTTTCTGGAAACAGGGAAGCATTTTTCCCATTATCCTTTGTTATTAAAATTTGTTCTGGTAAGTTTTATCCACTCCAAAATTAAAGTGAATCTTATGAACAATAAAATATAATAGGAAAGTAAAAAGAAGTTTAATGTATGTAGCTCTTTAAAAGACATACAGATTTATGTTTAAATTTGAACAATGCATAAATTAAGAATTTAATATCTGCCTATTTCTTCTGATTTTTCTAGAACCATACATCAATATTATCATCTGTGGGGTTATATTTTCAAAATGAACAATGAATACAAAGTATATTTTCTGATGTCTCAAAAATTACTTGCAAAATAATAAGGCTGTCTTTAAGTTTCAACTGAGAATTTTCAAGTTACATCAGTATTCTAATGCTGCTTACTGATAGGCAATTCACTAAGCTACTGTTTCACTATTACAGGTACTATTCAAGTTACAAGATACACAGCAACTGGAAACAACAGTATTACTCTTGAGTATCCATGGTTTCCATTTTAGAAATGATGTTGGATTTTTAAATTTAAGAACCTCAGACGATTGAAATTCCTTCTGTGCCACTTATTACCCATGTGAACTTGCACAATTTACTAAACATATCTGAAGTTCAATTTCCTCTTCTGAACAGGGTAATCATACCCAACCATATTGTTGAAGTCATTAGATGAAACATATAAAGTCCCATATAACACAGTATCTGTAAACAGTAAATGTTCAAGAAATACAAAGTGTAAGTACAATGTAATAATAAAAGAAAAGTGCTTGGCGAATCTAGGTTTGTATCTACCAAAATGTTTAACTCGTTTAGAAGAAGAAACAGAATTCTCATTTATTTAACTTACTACTTTATTTTTTCATGATATATGCTAGATACTACGATGCTATCCTTCAAAGCAATTACAACACTGCTAAACACTTAGTATGTCCTCAAGCACCACTTAATTTAAATATTTAACTTTTTTATTATAGAAAATTTCAACCATCTACAAAAGTATAAATAATAGAATAACGAACCAACAGGTATCTATTACCCAGCTGTGTCAATTAACAATGGCAAATCTCATCTCTACTTTCCATCCCCATCTGACTGGATTATATATAAGCAAATCCTAGATATATCATTTCATCCACAAATAATTCAGCATGTATCTCTAAAATACAGTATTTTTTAAATAAAAATATTACCTTACCTTAGGAATCCACTAATCCCTCAATTACCACAAATATCCACTCAGGGTAAACTTTTCCAACTGCCTTCGACCTTTGTTTTAATTAATTTATTTACTGAAACATGGTCTCACTCTGTCACCCAGGCTGGAGTGCAGTGACGTGATCATAGCTCACTGCAGCATCAGCCTCATGGGCTTAAGTGATCCTTTTGCCTCAGCCTACCGAGTAGCCAGGACTACAGGCATGTGCCACCATGCCTGGCTAATTTTCTAATTTTTTGTAGACATGAAGTAAGTCTTGTTATATTGATCAGGCTAATCTCAAACTCCTGGTCTCAAAGAATCCTCCTGCCAGGGTCTCCCAATTGGCTCGGACTACAGGAGAAGGCCGCCACGCCCAGCCATTGTTTTTTTCTTTTTTTAAACAGCTCATTCATTTGAATCAGATAGTCCACACATGATATTTTGGTAAATAAGTCTCTTTGAAGTTTCTCCTTCCTCTATTTTTTAATCATCATATATGGTTGAAGAAACCAGGTTCAATATATTCTAACAATCTTTATCTTGCTGATTATATCCCGATAGTGTTGTTCTATGGGTTCTTCTAGCACTTATATTTCCTGTAAGTCATTAATTCTTAAAAGCTTTGCTGAATGGCTTACCTTAATGTCTTCTGCCATTTCTACAAGCCTTCTAAAATAAATATTAATCAAAAGAACAACAAAATGGTAAAATAATAGAAAATACAAAGAAAAAAAACCAATGGGCCAGAAATAATCTGTTCTTATAACATTTTAAGCACGTATAAATGGGGCAGCTATCCAAGGTATGGCACATTTAGAGGTTTCTAATGCTTTTCTTGTAACCAAAATGGGCTCTTTTGTCCTTTCCCACCATCGATGACATTTCTATGTCCTCCTACACAATGTACTAAGAAGAAGGGCATTACCTGCACACAACTGAACAATCTATGACTATTGCTAAGATTCTACCTCGTATGTTTGCTACTCTGATTCATTCCTTGGCCAGTGTACCAGAACCTTCAGATTAAAGAACAGTTAAGAAAGTAACAGACTCTGAAAGGATCAGATATATCCACAAGCTAAGGAGTTAAGTAAACAAATGGAAAAGACAACTCATCATGCACTGCTTGTTCGGCCACCTTCAAACAACCAGCCAGTGATGACCATCTATTCTGTCATTTTGAAACATGAAATACAAAATACATACCAACATAATAAAAATACCACTTTAGTATTGCAGTTTACTGATATATTGCAATCTGATATAAAGCAATCTGATATATTGCAAAGCAAATAACAAGTAACAAAAGAGTGGAAATTTTCCATCTAAAATAGAAACTTTAGAGTTCTAAACTTCCCAAAGAACAGAAAGTATTCAGAATTGAATTCACTATAATCCTTCAATAACTATATAGTCTAACATTAAAGAGCTTAATAATAAAAATAGATATAACACATTCCAAGAAATGAATATGCCACAAGAAAATATGGTCATTTAAACAGCATTGTTTTCCAAGGAAAAAACTCTAAGACTGCTTCTTCAAAAGAATGGCTTTAGAAGAGAGTTTCTTGACATTTTTTCTCTGCCCCAAAACAGTTCAAGGATACACACCATCTCATTAGTACCAATGACTCATAACCTGTGTAGAGATTTATTTTGATAAACAATTTTAAAAGCAAATTATCTTTGAGTGTGTCAAGCTGGTTGAGCATTCAAACCTTAAGGTGGAAATTATTTTAATTAGAACTTAATTTAGTTGAAATCAGCAGCACAAAAGAAGTTAAAGAGATACTAGAGAGGAAAGGGGCTGGATGGCATGGAGTCTCTGGTCAGCCAAGGGCAGTATGAGAGGAAGACGGATGAATAAGAAAAAAAACGAAGTAGGACACTAAATACAAATAGCACTAATTTGTCTAGGCACCTGGAAGGGTACCTTTTCTGCACATGCCTTGACAGGAGCTGAATTCTTATGCCAGAAATGGCTTGGAAGACTGCAAACAGAAAACACCCACTGGGAAAAATCATCATTTTTCTCAAAACTGAAACACTGGTTCTATTTCTGGTTTATAAATTTTGTAACCAAAAACGAATGAAGTTATAATAAGTGATGGCAAAGAAAAGTAAAAAAGATTTTTCCTTTCTAACTTTTAAAAGCATAAAACCAAAGATCATAAAATCAATTCAATGTATGAATACTTAAATTTTATCAAATATAGAAAACTTAGAAAACAAAGGACACCACTTATAAACTGAAAAGCTTTTTAGGTAACTCTAAAAATTCACAGATGAAATAGACATAAATCATAAATAGAATGTCAGGGGATATCAGTAAAGGTACCAATATTCTTCCTCAAAATATTATTGAAGTAACACCAAGGGGACAGAATGCTCAACTGCATGAACCCTGGTTGTGAATCGATTTGGGGGTAATTCTTATGCTGTTATTCACAATTTTGTTAGGCTATCATCTCTGAAATTAGGAACATTTGCCTAATATCTGATGCAGATGTCTATGACAATAAAGAAGAATTAGGCCAATGGCTACTACCACTGAAAAAAACGAGAAGCCAGAGAAGCATTCATGTCAGAAGACAAACACTTTAAACAACTATTAGCACTTATTGGGATTTTATACATTTGAATATTGTCAAAGTGAGAAGAAACTTTGAAAACAGTCTATTCGGAAGTCAACTAGGAAACTAAACTCTAGAAATTCGTATTTCTTTCTTCTACCTTAGAACTGTAGGGCAAATTCTCATACTGTATTTCATTTTAATTCTGATAACCACAAGAACCTAGTGATGTGATAAAGGAAGCAAAATTGTCCCTGTATTACAGCTGAGAAAACTGAAGTACGCCCAAAGTCACATAATCTACAAGTGGTGTCTGCCTCTGCCTTTTAGTTTACCTTTGAACAAACATTTTAAATGTTTCCTCCTCTGAGAAATTTTCAAATTATTACCCAGCCCAAAGCATTCTCCTTTCTGCTTTCCCACAATACTTTCAAAGATACCATTCTCAAATACTTCCAAAAATACAAAAGAAACAGGCAAAAAGACATTAAGTGATCTGCACAAGGACATATTGGTGGAGCTTTGAGTCTGACTCTAAACTATTCCCCAAAATGATCACTAACCAAGTATGATCTTTTCTGCTATAACTCCTTTGCATAAAGCGAATTAGTTCATATGAGCTTAGTAAATAGAAGAATGATGTCAATATAACTCAGATTATATATAACTAATTTTCCCATACTTTTTGACCGTGTATGTCCAGCTTAACATAATGTTCACTGACACAAGCCAATGCAGTCAGGGGACTGCTGCACTGTACAAGATGCTCATTCATGCCACCTTGCTGCTACTTCAGTTTGGTCACCTACTATGTCTTCAAAGGGCTTTCTGCATAGTACTTCCTCATTTTTGTGTACTTTGTCCTAATCTCTGTAGTCTATTAGCCTAAAATCTTCACTGCATCCCTTTCCATGAGCAATGACCACCTTTAAAGATAAAATCCTATATTTACTGTAATATTTCTTTACTTATTAGGACTCTGGCATGTCTTTTTAACTAACGGGGCTATTTTTTTACTAGATTGCTATTGCTTTTATTAGTGATCTGTATAGATTTTGAGTGATTTGTGCAACTCCATTTTTCCCATACCTTTAATTTTTAGTATATAACTTTTAAAACCATAAGATTTATCAAAATATATATCACTTATAGCAAAAATAATTGTACAAAAATGTTTCTGAACCAGTATCAGTATTTACTATTTATTCTTTACAGCCAGTCAGATCTTTCAAGTCTTTCTGTAGAATAACATTGTTTCCATCGAAAGTGCTAGGCATCTAACACAACAGAACAATTATTCATTTCCGTACTCTTCTCAGTGCTATCTACGCAAGCCAAAAGTCAGGAGTTCCTTAGAAGGTTACAAGAGAAATGCGTAAGCATGCTAGGAATGGCTCCTATGCTTGACCAGGCATCACCCACATCCATTTGTGTAACTTAAAAAAATAAATACAGATTCCCCCGCCCTCACACAGATCTAATGGATTTCTAGAGACTGATTCTAGAATCTGCATTTGAAAACTTCTACAGTTGATTGTGTTTAATCGGGCATTTACATAAGAAAAAAAGCATAAAAATGAAGCCCCCAAAATACGCTTTCACTTTCCACAATGACAAATAATTCAAGTAAAAGAAATATCATTGCTAAATGGAAAGTACTAAAATTGGCCAGGTGTGGTGGCTCTCACTTGCAATCCTAGCACTTTGTGAGGCCAAGGTGGGATGATCACTTAAGTCCAGGGGTTCCAAGCCAACCTAGGCAACACAGTGAGACTCATCTCTACAAAAAATATAAAAATTAACCAGGCATACCTGGTGCATGCCTGCAGTCCCAGCTACTTGGGGGACTGAGGTGGAAGGATTGCTTGAGCCTGGAAGGTCAAGGCTACAGTGAGCTATGATCATGCCACTGCACTCCAGGGTAACAGAGCAAGACCCAGTCTCAAAAAAATGAAAAAAGAAAAAATGAGTACTGAAATTGTATAAATAGCCATTTTTAATCATGTTTCTCAAAATGATCGATTCAAATATGGAAGGTCTGTTCATTAGCCATATATGATTAATAAGAGGATTGAATGAGTGGAAATAAAAATATGACTATCAGCTATATTTTCCATCTAGTTGCCCAATATGAAAATAAAGCTCTTATTGTGGGAAACAAGCAAAAATATTGCTGTTTGCGGTATATGCACATATAGAAAGTCTTATTTCAGTTCTGTCAATCTGAAAGGTGGCAAGTCACAATCACCTTTTGACTTTTTTATTTTGTAATTCTTAAATCTGCCAGAGCAAATTATTCCCATTAAAGCTGTACCAATATCATTATACTAACTATACTGCTTAATTTACTTCAACATAATTTACATTCTTCCCAGTAATATTTCCTATTTAAATACTTAAATAAATCTACCACAGTTGGTAGAATGTTATTGTTCCAATAGTACATAGTCTAGTACAATTGTAACATTTTAGATGGCAATTAAAGCAAGTTACACTATATAAACAAAATGGTGTGCAAAACTTCATAGCATAACTTGTGTAAATATTTGTGATCCAATTTGATCATTAAACATCATATGCTTGTATCAAAATATCACATGTACCCCATAAATATGTACAACTATTAAGTATCCAAAATAATTTTTTTTTAATTTGTGATCCAGAATACTTACAATAAGACAACAAAATTTTAATTTAGGTGAAAATATATATAATGTTTGGTAGCCTAAATAAAAATATATATGTATTGTTTACACATATATATGTAAACAAACCTTATTTAGGCTACCAAACATGATAAATTTGTGTCTCAAATTATATGTATATCTGTCCTTCACCTTGTTATCCCAAGAATATATATATTTTATTATTCTCCAAATCACAAAGATTTACCTTTCATAATATTACATTTCAAATAAAATATAGTATAAGACTTATGCATTTCCATCTGCCTAGCCTCATATATTTGTATTCACTTGATAGTTCTGCTATCTGAAATTTAAAAGACATAAACTAATATACAGCGTAATCAAGAGATGTCCCCAAGTCACTAACAGGCTGCTATGTTCAATGAAACTCACCTTTCACTGAAAATGGACAAAATCACTGCTTCCCGAGTTAAATCAGAAAAATACGCAGGAGGTATTTTAACTGACACCAAGAACACAGCTTACCACCTACAGCAGTTACATTTTAATCTTCCATTTATCAGAACTACTTGCCAAAGGCAACTGACAGCAGGTAACAATATAATGAGATTTCCTACAACTGGCAGCAAGTGTATAACAGTAATGGAGAAAAGTCACTGATACATGATTCCAATGTCATAACAATACTCTTATAAGGTACTGCAGGACATGTTAAAAACAGTGTGGCCAATCTTAATTACAGTAAATTAATGCTGTATTATATTATTTGATAATAATAAATTATGTTAGTATCATTTAATGTAATACAGACAAAACTTCTGAAAATGTCAGCTTCCCTTATCTTGAATTTTGTCATAGATAACATTTTTAATAGTGCAACATTTTTATAATGCTATGTAAGCTATTTTAAAATACTTCAAATACATACGGTGGTCTGTGACAGCCAAAATGGCAAATCATATGAACATACTACGGAGATAAAAAATTGAGGTATTAAATGAGGTCAGGAAGAGACAGGGAAGGAGAATATATAGTTTTGTGGGGGAAAAGTAGATATTTCAAATAATTTTCAATAAAAATTATTAAAAATCCTCCAGGTAAGAATATTTGTTTTGTTTTCTTATACCTCAAGCAGTAATTTTTAAAAGAGAATTGCAAACCCCTCCCAAAAACCCAAAACTCCAGTCTAACCATGAGAAAAAAAAATCAGACAAACCAAGACTGGGGGGCATGCTACACAATAACTGACCAGTACTAGTCAAAATTGTAAAGTTCATCAAAACCAAGGAAAGTCTGAGAAACTGTCACAACAAAGAGAAGCCTATGGAGATGACGATTCAAGGTGATGGCACCCCAGATGGGATCCTGGAATGGAAGAAAAAAGTAGGAAGAAACCAAAGAAATTCAAATGAAGTACAGACTTCAGATAACAATAATATATCCATATTGGTTCATCACGTGTGATGAACATATCACACTAATGTAAGACATTAACGATGGGGGAATCCAATATGAATGAGAACTCTCTGTTCTGTATCTGCAACTTTTCCACAAATCTAAAATTATTCTAAAATAAAAAGGTTTTTTAATTGCTATTTTAAGTGATAGGAAACATAACTAGAACTAGCTTGAATGAAAATAAATTTATTGACTCATATAACTCAAACTAAGGGTTGGTCTCACTTTAAGCACAGAGAGGCTGAAGGGGTTCAAAGGGCTTCAGGAAGGTGTCTCTCCTTTGTTGCCTTCCCTCTGCTCTCCAGACCTGGACTACAGTCTTAGGTTTCATATAGAGACAATTCTGCTACAACGTTTGCTTTGAAGATGCAAATACGTTTCAAATTGATTGATAAATGAGGGAACAATGTGAACACAGCATGAATTCAGCATTTGCTTATGCATGACTTCATCTGACAGGAGCACGAGGTATGGTCAACAAACTTTTCTGTAAAGGGCCAGATAAATAGTTTAAGCTTTGTGGACTATGTATGGTCTCTGTCACAGCTGCTCAACTCCATCTTTGTAGAAGGAGAGCAGCCACAGATAATAGTAAATCAATGGGCATGGCTGATTTCCAATAAAACTTTATTGACCAAAACAAGCAGGACAGTTTGTCCATCCCCAAACCAAGTGAATGAAGAAAACTGCATGCAGCTGACCCCAGCCACTCAGGAGCACTCAAGATGCATATACCTCAAAGGACAATAAGCCACATCCTCCACGCTGATATTACAACTTTCTCTCCTATTTCTGAGCAGGCTCCTTCCACTACTTCACAATAACTCACATGTTGCTATTCTTCCAACCACAGGGGCACTACAATCCCCAGCCTTCATCTCTCTTTAATTTTACCCTTTCCTAAACCTAGGGTTAAGGTTTCCTTAGGATTTGGGTTTTGGTGCCTCAGTTTAGCAATAACAGTTCCTTTCTTCATAAAGGAATTGCGAGAACTAAATGAGTTCATATATGCAAAGTGCTTAGAACACATTCTAGCACTCACGGCATTCTATACATATTAACTTCTGCTTTGATCATGGTATTAGTTTCCAACTGCTGTTGTAACAAGTCATTCCAAATTCAACGGCTTAAAACAACAGAAATGTATCATCTTACAATTATGAAGGTCAGAAGTCCAAAATCAGTCTCACTGGGCTAATGTCAAGGTTTCAGCTGGGCTGGTTCCTTCTGGAGAGGGGAGAATCGGTTTCCTTGCCTTTTTCAGTTTCTAGAGGCCATTTACATTCCTTGGCTCATGACCCCCTCCTCACATCACCAACCTCTTGCTTCTCTAATTACATCTGCTACGCAGCCTGACTCTACCATCTCTCTGAGAATCCCTGATTACCTTGGGCTCACCCAGATAAGCCAGGATAATCTCCCTATCTCAAAATCATTAGCTTAATCACATCTGCAAAGTCTCTTTTGCCATGTGTGGCAAACTGATATGGCTCCCAAAAATACTTCCGTGTCCTAATCCCTAGAAGTTATAAATGTTACCTAATTTGAAAAAAGGGTCTTTGCAGACTTGAATAAATTAAGAATTCTGAGATGAGAAGAAGATAATCCTGGATTATGCAGGCGGTCTCTAAATCCTTGTAGGAGAGAGGCAGAGGGGGTTTGGGCACAGAGGAGAAAAGAGCAATGTGAAAACAGAGGCAAAAATTGGAGTGACAGCAAGATCAGCAGCTACCAGAAGCAAGGAAAGGCCAGGAATGAATCTCACCTACAGCCTCTGGAGAGAGGACAACCCTGCCCACACCTTATTTTGAACTTCTGGTCTCCAAAACCAAGATATTAAGTTTCTACTATTACAGCCACCAAGTCTATGGTAATTTGTTGCAGCAGCAGCAAACTCACCATGCAAAGTAACATACAGGTTCCAGGGATTCAGATACGGACATATTTGACAGGCCACTATCAGCCTACCCATCAGTCTTTATTCAAATTCTCCTCTGTTCTCTTTGAATATATTTTGGTATTCTTTTTCTCTCTCCTTGAGTTAGATGGATAATTCATTTATTCTAATGCTTTATTAATTAATATGTATATTTAAGGCCTAGTGTGGTGGCTCACTCCTGTAATCCCAGAACTTTGAGAGGCCCAGGCAGGTGAATCACTTGAGGTTAGGAGTTCGAGACCAGCTTAGTGAAATCCAGACCTTACTAAAAATACAAAACTTAGCCCAGCATGCTGGCAAGCACCTGTAATCCCAGCTGCTCGGGAGTGGGCCAGGAGAACTGCTTGAACTCAGGAGGCAGAGGCTGCAGTAAGCCAAGATCATGCCACCCCTGCACTCTAGCCTTAGGCAACAGAGTAAGACCCCCGTCTCAAAAACAAAAAAAAAGGCAATCTTTCTATACGTAGGGTTTTAGCTGAGTCCCCATAGGTTCTAATACATTTTATCATTTTCTACAATTATTAAATTTCCTCTTTAACTCAAAAATTTATTTACAGAGTTTTAATTGCCCAGTGATAGTGATTTGGTTTCATAAGCATTTTTCTATAATTATTAATTTCTACTTTTATTCCACCTCATCTATTTCCATTTTGGGAAATTTACTGAGGTTTTCTCAATGGCCCAATATACGATCTGTAATGTTCCAAGAGAGCTTGAAAATAAGGTGTGCTCTGTTTTTTCAGCATAAAGTTAAATATATTTTAACTAAATATATCTCATATTCATCAGGTTTTTCTAAATCCTTAATTTTTAGCTAAAAATTTGTCCAATATTTTATTTTTCCTTATTTCCTAAGTTTTGACTTTATGTTTGTTAATACTACGTTATCTGGAGCATAAATAACCAGTCCACACTCTTTATTATTGTAAATCTCCTTCTTTGCTTCTTTAAATCTGTTCTGCTCTAAATTCAACCCTGTCTGATATCCAAACCTGTATTTTCCCCTTTCTTGTTAGCTATTTTTATAAGTAATCCAGAAACTTGTCATCTATGCTCTGAAAACAAAGCTGCCATGAGAGTAACACAAACCATATATAAGGTTCATCAAGAAACTGATATACAACAGCAGTACAAGATAGGTCACCCTGGGGCCATGCCATGCCAAGGGGTAAGTCTTACCAAAATCTAATACTGCCTAAGTGGTGGGAAGATGTTAAATCCCAGGCAGTATTTATTTTTTAATAGTTCAGTATAAAAGAACTCTCTCTTGGTCAGGCACAGTAGCTCATGCCTGTAATCCCAGCACTTTGGGAGGCCGAAGCGGGCGGATCAGAAGGTCAGGAGATCAAGACCATCCTGGCCAACACAGCGAGACTCCATCTCGGGGGCGGGGGGGGGAACCTCTCTTCTAAGAGCATTTTCTAGAGTTAACTTTTATGACCATGTATGCATATGGTACGTAATTTACATAGCATGACTCACATAACTGCCTGAGATGTCTTTATACCGTCCCTAGAAAAATATACTCAAAGTAAAAAGTTCAGCACTATCTATTCTCCATTTCTAATTTCTGAAGATTTTTAAATAAGAAATGACTAAGAAAACACGTATTGAAATACTACTCAAGAATTATTCTGATTTTTGAAATAAATACTCCAGTTAAAGAAATAGGCATATACATATCACTGAAGTCAGCTTTGCAAAGTGGTTAAAATCACTACCTTAGTAGTGAGTTCAAACCTGAGTTCAAATCTCAGACATGGTGATTACTGTGGGACCCTGAGCAGGCTACTTAACCTAGGCATCGATTTCCTTATCTGCAAAGTTGGACTAACAGGAACTAACTGAGAATGACACTGGGAGAATTAAGTGTGACAGTGTACACAATGGACTTGACACGGTACCAACTACATAGTAAACTGCTTGTAAGCTGCTCTTGTTACTGTGCAGACTCTCAGGTAAAACATCAAAACCAACTGTGATACCTACTTTTAAAATCTGTTGACACTTAAGTCACTAGCTTTATGCAAATTCAAAACTTTTAAAATATCACTTCATGTTATATTAATATGTTAAATAATACCTATTTATTATAAGGCTGATCCTGAGAACATTAAGGCAAACTTATGGATTAGTAGCCCGCTGCTAAGAATGAAGTGCAAACTTCCTCAAACGATAAACATACCTTGGCCCTTCCATACTTAACACTGTTTCTTCTGTCAATCAGTCATAGGAACTGTTTATAACTCTCCACCTTTATCAAGCTGTTTCAAGTTCTTTAGAGAGATGGTTCCCTACATCTTTAATGCACTCCATCTCCCACTGCAACTAATCTCACACACACACACACACACACACACACACACACACACACACAGAGCATCCTACACAAAATCCTATTTGTCCTAAATTAGCTCAAGTGTCATCTTCTTTAAGAATCCTTCCCTGATCTCCTCAGATACAAATTTACATTAATATAAATGGCAATATCAGAACTATAAAAGGAGGCAGGAGAGATGAGACAGAAAAAGGAAGGAGTAATACATACCAAAGGAAGACAGAATGGGGAAAAGGAGCCTGAGTAAAATATTTTCCAAATGAAGGCATCTGACACACTGGAGAAACTTTCACCTAGTGCTGAATTTAAACAACAACAACAACAAAACTCTTCAGGATTACAACTTCTAGCCAATGAAAAAGTGAAACCTCATAATAACACAAGGTGGATACTGCAGGTTAGATTCTGACACATTTGGCAAGTAGAATGTTTATTAGAGAGTGCGGGTGAGAAGAGCATCTGTTGTAAGGAGAAGAAACCGAAATTGAGCAAAGGAAGAAGTTGAACAGCTGAACTTCATCGCAGACCCAATGAGAGAGCCATGGCCAACCCTTCAGGGAGCCCTGAAGTTAACATGGCCCTTCAGAATTGAGGAAGGGCAAGAGAGACAGCCCTCTGTACCCTACATCAACCACCCAATGGGCCATATTGGGATAAGTCGCTGCATTCAATTAGATTTCAACCTCAGATTATGCTCTTAAGAAACTGATCGCTGACTTTTTAGAATTCTTCTCCCATTTGGGGCATTATTTCAAACAGAAATAGCTTTATTTTGAAAGGCGTACATTTTTCCTATCGGGAAATAAATACAAATTTCAGTTGCCAGAACATGGGATTATATATACAAAGATCATTTTCTCATTCTTCATGATGTTGAGACAGTTGTAATTATCAATGATAAAAATGGTTATGAATTTACAAAGCATATATTTTCCTTCTATTCTCTTTTACTGAGTTCAAGCTGAGACACCTTCTTGGTAACTTTTCTAGTAATCCTATCCTCACAAATGATAAACAAGAAAGTTTAAATCTATGTTGCGGCTGCTTCTGAGATCTGTCATGCAATCTATGCTTCACGTAAGCAGCACAAAAGAGTAGAGAATTACATACTTGGAAACCAGCAAAAATCAAAGTGTCTGGCAATCTCTCAGACTAGCTGGTCATAATCTCTATTTTCCTGGCCCAGAAATATGATTTCTCCAGTAATTTTTCAAACTTTTTGCATTTGTGATAATTTCAATAACATTAGCATATTATGCATTAAGATAAGCACTTAGACTTCTTGCCTTAAGCTTTCACAAGTCAGACCACTTTTTCTGCCACAAAATAATTGTCTTCCAGAGAGAAGAGAGAGACATGCTCCTACTTACAAACAAAAATAACTTAACATCTAGAGGTTATTAATATTCACAATAACTACACACAGACACACACACACACACACACACACACACACACACACAATGTTTGTTCTCAATCCCACATAATTAGTCTGCCAGGCTTCAAGCAGAAGAATCCATAACCACTTTGACATGAAAAAATAAAACCTGGCAATACAGTTTTTAAACACATCTCTCTACCCTAAAGCTCATGGACAAAAAGTGAAAAGGAATTCTATTTTAGGCAAATGAGGTTTCTGAAACTATAGCACTTGCATAAATTACTTTAGAAAACTAGATCAAACAGAGCAAATCACTTAACAATGAATATATTTTCCCTATATCTGGAACATTCTCCAGAATAGATCAACTTTTTTAAAATCAGAATACCATTAACTGAAATAATGTAGCTTAAATCCCTTCAGTATGTTTATTCACTATTTGGAGTGTCCAGGAGCACAAAGAATGTGTGTTTGTGTGTGGTGGGGGGTGGAGATAAATCACTACAGTTGAATTCTAAGGCAAAAGGAAAGGTCTATATATGGCACAGGATTAGGGAGTTTTTATAAGCGTGACTGATACTAACAATGAAATACGTGAATAAACTTTGGGAGCAAGAGGAAAAGGAAAAAATTTATATATTAGCCTTAATGCATCAGTACAACAGAAAACAAAAGGTCACTCAAAACCTGTCCAAATATTAAATAGAATATGTATTCCCCAAGCACAGGAGAATATATAAATTTTTACTTGCCATTGGTCAAGTTTTCTCAACATGAGAAGATACAGATTCCTTAGTAAACACATACCCACTGATTAGAATCCAGTTTGGTTTGATGCACTGGATTGTGAACCATCTGTACCACAATGACCTTCAAGGCAATTAAAAATGCAGGTTTCTAGGCTCAACTCTAGAACTAGTCAATTAATTAAGACTCAGAAAGCCGTACTCTTCAACAACTTATACGTGATTCTTTTACATTAAGGTCTAATAACTGTTTTTGTGTAGAATCTGTAATGATAGCGTATTTGCTCCAAGTTATATTTTATTCATTTCTACAACTAGTTTACAAGTTAAACTGAATTCAATGGCACAACAGTTCTGAAGTCAAACTACGCATTAGAATTCCCTGAGGAGCCTTTAAAACATACCAAAACCTGAATCTCACCAACTAAATCAGATTCTCTAGGGATAAAGAGAGGGCATCAGTATTTATTAAAAGCTCCCTTGGTGATTCTAATGTGAAGCCATGCTTCAAATATAACTCAGAAGATGCTATATATTCTAATTAGGAAAAAAACATCTGCAGAAAAACAAATGAAAGAATGTCTAGAAATTGAGGACACTGATATTTCAGACACATAATTTTCCCAGTATGATATAAAGAAAACTGAAAAATGATACTGCCCACCAAAAAAAAAAAATCTATGTGAAGCCATGAAGCCTTATTTTAAGGAGGCAAAGTTTCTAGCAAAGACAATCATAAGACAATCACCATATCCACCGTAATTGAACAGAATTTTTAATGTCAATTAAACATCGCACACTTCTATTTATTAATGAATAAGAACAAATTTAAAAGAAATCAGACAATAAACTAGACTTCTAAAGGAAGTGGGTGGCCTCAAAATATGCATTTTAATTTTGTTCCCTCCTAAAACCCCATTAAAGTCAAAACAAGCTTTGTAATTGTCTTTTGGGTGTGTGTGTCTCCGTGTGTGTGTAGCAACCAACCCCAGTCCTGAGCTGCACCCTAGAAGCTCTGGGGCTCTCTGCACTTATCCTGCCATAGTGAACGCTGAAGAAATGAGGAAGGGAAGTACAAGCAGTAGAGGACCAACAGGCCTCCCAGAGGAGAGCCTCAACCTAAAGTTGGGGCCAATAGTGGAAAAGGGCAGGCAGTCTAGGCTGCTGTGAGCTATGGTCACACCCCTACACACTAGCCTGGATGACAGAACGAGATACTGTCTCTAAAAGAATAAAAATAAATTAGTGGGCAATGTTGCAACCCTCTTCTTTCTTTCTGTTCCTTCTGGATGTACCCACAGTATGTTACTTGCAGACACTAATATCTTCTCTTTCCTTTCATGACCCCACTGAGTCACTCACTGGCCCCCTTTACTCATGGACATTGTGAGTAAGTAGGACCCAAAGAATCCTGCTGATAGGCATTGTGGGACCAATTGCTTCTGAAATATTGACAATTACAGCTACTATTGGAGTTTACTGAGTAGCAAGAGGAAGAAACAGCAGCATTTGAAGCGTTCATTTACCTTCAGCATTGATCAAATATTTAAGTGGTACTGGTCTCTTTTGCTACTCTAAAGCACATTCCCTTATCAAGAAGAAATGTGACAAGTGAACCTAAGAGTTACAGAACCCTCAAAGAGGGCATGTTATATAATATGATAATTTACTTGGTCAAGTTTTACCAGCAAGTATATGAAAGCTAGTATGTTAGTCTTTTCTTCAGTATGCAAGTTCAGACAGGTTAAGCAATAGGTTCAGACACCTTAAGCAAATTTCCCAAGGACACAATGATACTAAATCAAACAGCCTGAGAACTTCAACCTTGATGTTTGAATTGCCAAAAGCTATGCCCTGCTACACTACCAGACACAGGAAGTTTTATCAAATTTTAAGTAGAATTACACCCTAAATTTTATGATATATTAAAAATATTTCAAAGAAAATAAATTTCTGCATGGTCCAGAAAGGTTATATCCAGGGAATAAACTGATATAGCAAAAAGGAAAAGAGAAAGATAGTTACTCTCATTTCCAAGAGTTTAAACAGAAATACACCTGGGAAAACATGTTGTCACTGTTCTCACGAATAACCTACTTTTCTTTTTTTTAGTACTCTTTAAGTGAAACCTCTCTGGCAACTGATTCTATGCAAAATTTTACCTGCAAATCTGTTCATCCTCTAGCAATCTAATAGTGCAACGCTTCTTGTTTGCAAACTTTAATGTACAAACAAATCACATGGAGATCTTATTAAAATGCAGATTCTGACTCAGTATGGTTGGATGGGGGAGATACTATATTCTGGAGATTAAAAAAAAAAAGAATATTGCAGTATCCCCTTGACTAGCAAGGGTCTAGTGCAGTGCTGTGTTGTACTATAGAAATAATGCAAGTGGCATATATTGTTTTACATTTCTTAGTAGCTACATTAATAAAACTTTTTTAAAAGGTAAAATTAATATTTGTAACATATTTTGTCTAACTCAATATATTCAAATCATTATCAGTTCAATGTATAATCAATATTCTAAAATTAATGAGATTTTTACATTCTTTTTTCATACTAAGTCTCTGAACCCAGCTTGAATTTTCCACTTATAGTACACATTTTAATTCAGAATAGCAACATCCCAAGGGCTCGATAACCACATATGCCTAGTGACTTCCTTACTGAACAAACCTAAGTATACTGAATTTTAGCTACTCTGTACCTCTAGCTTGCTTGGAATCTTTAAACGGTTCAAAATTTATCATTGGCCAACTACATAAAGCTTAGCTGTGGTATCAGTGGAATTGAAGAGTGACTTTTGTTTGTTTCTTACATTTTCCTTTTGTCCTGACAATTCATGACTGAGTGCTGCAGCACAGGATGGACATAATAAGCAGTGAAATAGGCTCTAGAGAGGGGTGGTAGAAGGCTGGGTGATGGCAGGAACAGTAGTGGGAAAAAAAAAGGAGTGTATTTTCAAGATATAATCGTGGCATCATTTAGGTGGAAAATATGGAAAAGATGTTTGCTTACTTTTATGAATACAGATGTTTTTATTCACCTTTTACAAATCTAAAATAAAGATTTGGTTTAGATACCAATTTAAATATCAAGTATTCATTTTTAAGAAACAGCTAAAGAAGTAAAAGACAGCTGATCCATAACAAAACGAAAAGTAAATTCAATACTCCTGTCAGAGAGAGCCAAAGAGATTTCTACATGCCAAGATTTCCCAAAGAACATTAAGCAATTAAGGTGAATAATGTCTATGATACTCACCAGAAACAAAGTTTCAGGCAAAGAAATAATCCACTGGGCATTTGTTCATATATGACACTTAAATCACATTTTGGGACTACCTTGAAGTAAATACAAAGAAGCAATAAATATTTCAAGGTAGAAATTTCAGGGTAGAAATAAAAAGATGCCAACTCAATTCACTTGTTGGCTTTCTTCTTGAGTACAAGTGAAGAGCTAGGAGGCTCCAAGGTGATGATGAAATAATGAAATGGAAACCAAGTAACAGCTGATCTAAGTGCACTGTTGTCCACTACCTGAGTCTTTGCATTCAGACAGAAAAGCAGTAAAGACAACAGATGTCAGCACCAATGTCCTATGCACTACACCATCCATACTTTGGCAGGGTTGCAGAATTCTCACAGTTGGGCTAGAATATACGGAAAGAGATTCAAATTTCAGAAGGTTGTAGGTTCTGAATACAGATTGTAAAATATCTAAAATGGAATGGTCATGGATTAAAAGCTTAGTAGTTCAAACCAATTACAGTAAAGGAAAGGAACCTATATTTATTGAGGTTTGAGTAAGAATTACGTAAGAATTACATCAATGAAAACAGTAGTGTACCTCTGAAAATTCTCTCCTTAACTTTTACAAAATTCTAAAAATTAATTAAAAGCTTCCAGCAATCCATGGAACATATTTTCAAGAAAAATAGCTGAATCTCTGTAAGAACAGCAAATTTAGTGGCATTTCAACTTACCCTATTCCTCCCCCCGATCTACAGCTCCACAGTCACTATGAAAACCAACAACCGGTAATACCACTGAAAGTCAGGAGCCTAGCAGCCACTAAGGGATTTTTAAGTGCCTTCAAAGCCTCATTCCCAGAGAACTATCATTATGTCAACCTATCTGGTGGTATGCCCAAACACCCCACTTGGACTATCTTTATTTGACCTGACTCAGAGCTTGCCTAGAGCAAAAAAAGTCTCTTCAGCACAAGCATTTGTCAAAAATATTTAGAGGGCCAGGTGGGGTGGCTCGTGCCTGTTATCCCAACACTCTAGGAGGTTGAAGCAGGAGAATCACTTGAGGTCAAGGGTTCAAGACCAGCCTGGACAACATAGTGAGACTCCATCTCTACAAAAAATTAAAATTTAGCCAGGTGTGAGGGTACACACCTGTAGTCCCAGCTACTTGAGAGGCTGATGCAGGAGGATACCTGGAAAGAGTTCAAGGCTGCAGTGAGCTATGATCATGCCACTGCACTCCAGCCTGGGTGATGGGGTGAGAGCCTGCCTTGCAAAGAAAGAGGTATTTTGAGGCAATTATTTAATGTTGTGGCTGCCTGAAATGGTAGAAAGTATTAAGACAAAGATAACACACTAATGAAAAAGCTTAAAAGAAAAAAACTGAAGAGTAAGATGTCCATAGGGACTTTGAAAAGTTTAGACATATTCCTGAAAATCTAAAAGTCTATTCACACATACAGGGCTGTATGTACGCTCAGAACTGGGTACATGCTCAAGAACGTGCTGAGAAGACCGGGTCAGAGGCCCTGTACAAGGAGGAAGTGATGGATAAGCAGAGTTATCAACTGTCTGGATGACTGTTAAAGGAGTGTACCAACATACACAAAGAGCCTCCCAGCAAAAACTGGGACAATGATTTGTCCCAGGAGTTTAAGGAAATCTGTACAATCACTAGCTGATCACAAAGTTCTTTGAACAGACTTCTGTAGCCATGCACAGAGAATACAAACTTCACAGAATTATTACAGAAAAGTCACCTAACAAATAAAGAACAACAACAAATAGCAACAATGAAAAACCTGGGGCCCAATCTGATTTTCAAAGTTGCCACCCCACTATATTATTTAACATGTACAGTCTTCAATAACAACAAAATTACAAGACATGCCAAGATACAAAGTATGGGCTACACTTAGAGGGAAAAACAGTCAATAACTGTTTTTTTCCAAAACCCCTAAGGAAACCTAGATGTTGCCTATATTAGACAAAGATTTTAAATCAATTATATTAAATATGTTCAAAGAACTCAAAGAAACTATGTAGGAGAGAGATCCAAGATGGCGGATTAGCAACAGCTCAGGATTGTAGCTCCCAGTGAAAGCACAGCGAGCGAGTGGACGCTGCAATTTCAGATGAATTTCTGTTGCCCACAAACTGGGAGCTACCAAGCAGAGGAGCCACACGGGTCGCCAGCGTGACTCTTTTGGCGGGCGTGGCGTGGCACTTCTCGATGCAGACTATACGGGACTGGGTGCCCTTTGAGTTGGGCTTAGCTGGTCTCATCCCCACAAGGAGAACAGCAATTGGAAGCGCTGAGGACTGAGAGTTTCACAGTAAGCACAGCTGAACCCAGGAAGGTCTAGCTCTGTGGGGAAAGGGCATCCACCGAAGAAAAACTAAGAAACAGAAAAAACTTCATCACCAACAAGCCGGACGTCCACTCAGACCCAATCTGAAAGTCGGCAATTACAAAGACGACAGATGGATAAATACACAAAAATGGGAAGAAACCAATGCAAAAAGGCTGAGAACATCCGAAATCAGGATGCCTCTCCTCCTACAGGGGATCACAGCTCCTCATCAGCAAGAGAACAAGGCCTGACAGAGAATGAGTGTGACGAACTGACAGAATCGGGCTTCAGAAGGTGGATAATAAGAAACTTCTGTGAGCTAAAAGAACATGTACTAACCCAATGCAAAGAAACTAACAACCTTGAAAGAAGATTTAACAAAATGCTAACGAGAATGGATAACTTAGACAGGAACATAAATGAATTGATGGAGCTGAAAAACACAACACGAGAACTTCGCGAAGCATGCACAAGTTTCAGCAGCCGAATTGACCAGGCAGAAGAAAGGATATCAGAGGTCGAAGATCAACTCAATGAAATAAAACGAGAAGGCAAGATTAGAGAAAAAAGGGTAAAAAGGAATGAACAGAGTCTCCAAGAAGTATAGGACTACGTGATAAGTGTCCCTGAATGTGATGAAGAGAATGAATCCAAGCTGGAAAATACTCTTCAGGATATTATCCAGGAAAACTTCCCCAACCTAGCAAGGCAGGCCAATATTCAAGTCCAGGAAATACAGAGAACACCACAAAGATATTCCTCAAGA
>CAUYLG010001092.1:0-132145 GCA_963573385.1 Cacajao melanocephalus | reverse complement strand
CAAGGTGGGTGGATAATTTAAGGTAATGAGTTCAAGACCAGCCTTACATTGTGAAAATCAATATATAATAAAAAAAAAAAAAAAAAAAAAAAAAAAAGAAAACAACAACAACAACAAAAATACAAAAGAAATTAGCTGAGTGTGGTTGTGGTTCACGCCTGTAGTCCCAGCTACTCAGGAGGCTGAGGCAGGAGAATTGCTTGAACCTGGGAGATAGAGGTTGCCTTGAGATGAGATCACACCATTGCACTCCAGCTTGGAGGACATAGTGAGACTCTGTCTCAAAACAAGAAAATAAAGAAAATAAAATCAACAAAAACAGTACATTAACATGGTAAAATTAAATAAGGTTTTAGTAAAATTTTGTTTATTTGTGTGTGTGTGTGTGTTTGCATTTGTGTATGTACTTAGTAAAATATATTTCAATAGGGAATAATCAAAGGGTTTAATAAAACTGAACTATATAAAGGTCAGAGGCCCCTCAGTACACTCAAGTTGCCCTCTTCTGATCCTAGCTGGTGCTTTTCCAGCCTGGCATGAAGGGTCGAAAGCCTCATATGTAAAATCTCTGCTCTGGTAACCTGGCAAAATAAAGGATACAGTTTTCTTTCAGAAGAATCACAGACCAGCCTCCATGTAGCCCAGGAAAACTGCTGCAGGATTCTATACCTGGATAAAGAAACTATAATAAATAAAGCAGCAATTTCTACCAATGTTCCCTTAAAATTCCTATGAAAAATGATCAAAGTAAAAAGTTAATATCAGAAATTGAGTCTGTTAAACAATGTTATGGCAGAATCCAGGAAAGTTCTCCATTAATTATAAAGCAGATGGAGTTAAACAGAAAAAAAAATCATGTCTTAGCTTTAAGCTCTGGTTAAAGAAACTGCCTGAAAGAAGGTAGAATTCCTCTTTGTAATTTGACTCATTTTTAAAGGAACTTAGTCTTAATTAGAAAATCTGGCAGCCATTTTTATGTTCTTTTTGAATAAGTCTTGACTTTTTTTAAGGAAAGCCAGAGTAATTAACAATATTGACAGCTAACATTTAATAAACAAGTAACAAGTGCAATGGCCAGCACTTTATAACAATTAGCATTGTCCTTATTTTGTCAGTGAGGAAACTAGACACAGAGAATCAGAGTAACTTGGCCAAAATCACATTAAGTCTGACCCTTAGCTGGCATGTCAAATAACTCACTACACTGCCAGTGAATATTACCCTGAAAATGATCAACTAGAGTATTCAAAGTAAATTTCAGAAAAATATTTAATGTTTTCAAAGGATTTCAAGAAGTCTACGAAATATAATCTTTTGGATAAAATGTGTTTTAATCTTTTGAAAACCAAGGGTTTTATATAAAATATCTTCAATAAACTAACAATCCTATGGAATCAGAAACATTGTAAAGGGAGAATATCTGAGACAAAATGTCAATAGAATGAGATGAAAAAGAAAATGAGTAAGTGGAACAGGTATTTAAGAAAATCTAAAGCAAAGGAAATAGAATTAAAGTATAAACCGGTGGATGTAAAAGCGAGACTTATTGAGAAACCTAAAATGTAGAACAAATGTCAAATAGATTTAAACAATAAGGTAGGATTTGAGAGATATGAAGAAAAAAAACCAGATACCTGATATTCTTGAAGTATAGGTAACATGGGAGCAAAAAGCTTGAAACAATAGAAGAAATCTTTTCTTGGCTGACACCAAATCAACTAAAAAGGTAGGCCATATTTTAGGGAAAACTAAAGTGTAAAGACCTTTAACAAGATAAATGCTGGCAAACACTTTTAATCACAAGAAATAAGAAAAATATTATTGGAGCATATTAGCAGGAAAAAAAAAACAGTTCTACTGTACAGCAAAAAGATTTCATTAACTTACCCTGTGCCACTTTAAATGACAGAAGACACTATACTAGCATGGACATAGTGCTGTGCAAAAAAATAAATAAATAAATAAATAAAACTTGTAAGCTGAAAATTGTATATCAAACATATAATTTGTGTATGAATGTAAACACATACATCCTTAGCTATCCAAATCTGATTTAAAATATCACTTATGTATCATGTTAAAATTACTGTGTTTAAATCATTTGTAATTTCCCAAGAAAAATGAGAAATGCAGGACCACTGAAAATCCTGTATTATCTCTTTAATAATAATATACATACACATTCATATATAACATCCCTAAAAACACATTAAAAATATGAAACCTATTTATTTTTAAACTCAGCACTTAATAGTATGTACATTTTAGTCAGAATATTATATTTCTATGCTATTTTAAATCGATATGTTTTATTTATATTATGTAAATACAACTATATTTCAAAAGAACATGGGATAAAATGCCCTAAAATATCAAGAATACTTATCTGTATAGTAACCCTCTGGATATATTTTTCCACTTTTTTTAGATATTCTAATATCCTCTTGGGAATTATTTATGTCATAAAATAAGGAGTTAAAGTACATTAACAAATCATTAGAAAGTAAGTTCTCTTTGTTTCACCCTCCTCCCAAAAGCCGCAAAGAGGACTGACCAATGGTTGCAGGCAACTATTAACGTAGTCTAAATGGGTAAAAGATGGAAAGCCTTACTTACTCCTTTGCTTTTAATCTCAGTTAATAATTAGTCATTAATTAGTCCTGACTTTCCCTGAAATATTTATTGAAAGAAGGTACAGAGATGTGTGTGTATGTATGTGTGTGTGTGTGTGTGTGTGGGCAATACCAACACACACACACGCACACATGCACACGCATGCATGCATATCTCTGTTAGTGTTAAATTATCTGTAGAATATAAACCTTATGAAGCAGGGATTTTTGTTCCAAGATGCATAAACGCAGACATTTGTATTTTGTTCACTGATGTCCAAATATTTACAACAGTGCCTGATATATACTAGATATTGAATAAATATTTGTTGACTAAATAAAAATAATAAAGGGCAAAATACTTCAAGAGTATTGGTATTTAATTTTTTTAGTAGAATGCTGTTTCAAATGAAATGTCTTATGGATGTGATTCCAGTGTATTAAATCTTTTTGTAATAAGTTGCAACATATAGCATTTCCTTATTAATTTGTACTTAGATTACTTACTATGAAAGTAGTCTAAGTACACATTAAATATGTTTATGAATAAAAAAGAATATCTGTTATCAAATAAATTTTGTCAAGAAAGTTCATTGTGTAAAAAAGATGGAAAAGAAAAAAGCTAAATGAAGTTGCTGTAATTGACGTAGAGTTGGAGAGACAGAGGCCTACCTGTCCTGTTCTTTTCTTCCCCATGTAACCCTGTGGAGGATTCTAGAACACATTGAAAGTTAGGGATACAGCTAAGACTATGACATAATTTTTACTTAATTAATAACAATTAATTGGGTACAGTTGTATTAGTCTGTTCTAACACTGCTATGAAGAAATACCTGAAACTGGGTAATTTATAAAGAAAAGATGTTTAATTGGCTCACAGATATGCAGGCTGTACAGCAGTGGTCCACGATCTTTCTGGCACCAGGGACCGGTTTTGTGGAAGACAATTTTTCAGGTATTGGGATGGGGATGGTTCCCAGATGATTCGAGCACATTACATTTATGATGCACTTTATTTCTATTATTATTACATTGCCATATATAATGAAACAATTATATAATTCACCTTAACATGGAATGAGAGGAATCCCTGAGCTTGTTTTTCTCAACTGGATAGTCACATCTGAGATGATAGGAGACGATGACAGATCATCAGGCATTAGATTCTCATAAAGAGTGTGTAACCTAGATCCCTTGCTAGTGCAGTTTACAACAGAGTTCCTGCTCCTATGAGAATGTAATGCCACCACTGATATGACAGGAGGCAAGCTCAGGTGGTAATGTGAGCAATGGGGAGCAGCTGTAAATACAGATGAAGCTTTGCTTGCTGCACACCTCCTAATATGGGCCCAGTTCCTAACATGTCACAGACTGCTAATGGTACCAAGGTTTGGGGACCCATGCTGTACAGGAAGCAGAGCTAGGAGGCCTCAGGGAACTCACAGTAATGGCAGAAGGCAAAGGGGAAGCAGGCTCATCTTACATGGCTGGAGCAGTAGGAAGAGAGAGCAAAGCAGGAGGTGACACACAATTTTAAACAACCAGATCTTGTGAGAACTCACCATCACCAGAACAGCAAGGGGGAAAATCCACCCCTATGATCCAGTCACGTCCTAGCAGGTCCCTCCTCCAACACCGGGGATTACAATTCAACATGGGATCTGCGCAGGGACTCTAATTCAAACCATATGAAAGGCCATGCTTAAATTGTTGAAAAAAGGAGTTGAAACCTTCTGTGCACTCAAGAAAAAAAGGTGCAGTGCTAGGTTAGTGGTGTCTGATGTCCGGTAGGCATGGTACTTGGGAAGAGTATACATTTAAAAGGAAAACCATGGATTTTTAATTTTGGTATTCAGCATGTTTGAGGTTCTATGTTTTTAAAAATAAACTTTTTATAAAGTGAAATATGCATCAAATACTTATAAAAATCCTTTACGCAAGCCAGCTGATACTGGTGTTTCAGAAAACAGGGTTTGAAAACCACAGCACTGGCCGGGCATGGTAGCTCACACCTGTAATCCCAGTACTTTGGGAGGCCAAGGCAAGAGGATCACTTCAGGTCAGGAGTCTGAGACCAGGCTGGACAACACGGTAAAACCACTTCTCTGCTAAAAATAAAAAAATTTACCTGAGTGTGGTGGCATGCACCTGTAATCCCAGCTAATCAGGAGGCTGAGGCAGCAGAATTGCTTGAATCCAGAGACAGAGGTTTCAGTGAACCAAGATTGTACTACTGCACTCCGACCTGGGCAATAGAGTAAAACTCCATCTCAAAACAAAACAAAACAAAACAAAAAAACCATAGCATCTGAGTAAATCTGGTCAAAAAGACTCACTGTTTATAATAAAGATAGTATTCAACCTTCTCCTTAGTATTCCATTAATTCCAATTCCCTCCACTTAAAAAATCTTAGAAGTCATTAGTGGTTGCAATTAAACAGTCTAACCATCATAGGGATAGAGGTAGCTACATGTTCTTTATATCAACTAAAGAGATCCCAAATATACTTTCACTATCAGGGCCTAATTAAAATCCCAAAACACAGCAAGAAGCAGCATATTATTCCAGGTTCCCCAAAACATAGCATAAGGAGCCTCCTTCCACTTTGCCTTTTGCTGTGATAATAAATTATCATTAAGGTAGTTGATGCTCTGTTCTCTTAAAAAGGAAAAAAAAAAGTCCTAAAAAAGAAAGATTTGAATTTCACAAAAAGACACGGATCAGATTGTGGAATATATTGTTCTAAACAGAACATACTACTTTAATATCTATTTCATTAGATTCAATTGTTAAATAATTTCTTATACTCAGTAATTGTCAGCTGGGTGCTTTG
This sequence comes from Cacajao melanocephalus, assembly GCA_963573385.1. NCBI lineage: Eukaryota > Metazoa > Chordata > Mammalia > Primates > Pitheciidae > Cacajao > Cacajao melanocephalus. Next base: position 126,699 of record CAUYLG010001092.1, on the reverse strand, counting down.
CCCCATCAGGAGAACTGAAATTGTGCTATTGCTTCTTGCAGACACTGCTGTTCTCTTTGCCTTCCATTCATTTCTAGGAGCACTAACTCATCAGGTCTTTTTCATGCTTTTACTTACCTGTTCATGTTTTATTTTGTTGTGTCCACTTTGCCTAGTTTTATAAAATCCTCCTACACTTAGAAACTTTAAATGAAAATGTTCCTCAACCCAGGTGATTCTTCATTTCTGATGATATCAGAATTTCTAATCTAATGTAGGCAACAAATCACGTAACTGCAACTGCCTAAAGTCATATGATTGCATTTTTTTGACCCTTAAGTACATTGTAAAATCTATTCGTGATGCCTTAAAGAATTCTCCTCTGGCATGTGGCAGGAAGAGTTTGAAAACGCCTTTGTTAGTTAACCTTTCTCTTGGGCTAAGTTTATAAGCATCCTAGTTTATAGAAAGCAAATTATCTCATGTTTAAGGCTTTGGGCCCCTTTTCTTTTTCTTTTTCTTTTTCTTTTTTTTTTTTGCTCCCAGACACAGGCATATAACTGAAGTAAATAAATGGTGAAGAAGCCACAAGCGATGTCCAAGAAAAAAAATGGTAAAATGCCTGAGATAACAAACTTTTATGTTTGTTAACATGTTAAAATTAGATTTAAATGATGTCATTTCTGATTTAAAAAAAATTATTTTAATGTGCATTTAGTACATCAAACTGAAAGTCACTTTGATAGCTTTTAACATATATAATCATTCATTAGCAAGTAATAAGGCATAGACATTTGAATAATTAAATAGTTTTATTGCCAAAGGATATCTGAAAAAAGGAAGAAATACACATATCCTGAGGCCTCGCCTTTGCACTAGGTGTCACAAATCTATGTTTTTTACAAATTCCCAAATCACTTTTCAAATGAAAATTGTGCACAAAATTTAACTAGAAACTTCAGACGTAGAAAAGGCCAAAGTAGAAAAGATCTCTTTATTATTTCATAAGTAATACTAAATTCTAACTACCATTTTATAATTTTAAATATTAACAGTTTACCCACAGCTTTGCAAAATTACCCTAAAGATGAAGAGTCCCCCATTCAAAAAGAAAAGATGATTTAGGATGCCCTGGTCATTTAATTACCTCATTTAGCCTGAAAACCATTGTGTGCCGTAGGGAGATACATCAAAATACCAATTTCTATGTATGTAGTCAATTGAGACATTGTATTGGTCAAGATTCCATATAGGGACAGAATAATGAAATTATATATATATATATATATATATATATATATTTATACATATATGAAGAGGAGTTTATTAAGTATTAACTCACACAATCATAAGATCCCACAGTAGGCTGTCTGCAGGCTGAGGGACAAGGAAAGCCAGTCTGAGCTCCAAAACTGAAGAATTTAGAGTCCGATGTTTGAGGACAGAAAGCATCCAGCACACAAGAAAGATGTAGGTTGGGAGGCTAGGGAGTCTCACTTTCCACATTTTTCTGCCTGCTTATATTCTAGCCACGCTGGCAACTGATTAGACTGTGCCCACCCAGATTAACGGTGGGTCTGCCTTTCCCAGCCCACTGACTCAAATGTTAATCTCCTTCGGCAACACTCTCACAGACACACCCAGGATCCGTACTTTGTATCATTCAATCCAATCAAGTTGACACTCAGTATTAACCATCACAGACATTAATAACTTGCCCAAGGCTGCCCAGTTTTCAAGTTACTGAACTATCTCATCAGACCTGGCCCTATCCAATTCCAGATCACATTCTACATTTTTCTTTTGTGTAAAATAAAACAAAATGTGAAAATATACTAATTTTCAATATTCTTTTACTTGTGATATTATCAATAATAAATAGGACTAACTACAGTGCTTCATGCAGAAACAGGGGCTTTGGATGAGAAAATCCATCTTTACATCCTTGCTGTCATTTTCTAGTGTGTATTAATTCATTTATTCCACAAATATTTATGTAGAACCTACTATGTACCTGACACTTTTCCAAATGATAAAGATATATCAAAACATGACAAAAAAGAAAATTTCAATAGAGATACATTCCAGAAAGATAGGGGTGGGAGATAGGGGTGAATGCTACCCAGACCAAGATAAGAGTAAATGCGGAGACTTTGAGCAAAGCCCATTGTTTCAGGACCTGGAAACAATATACTAACTGGTAAAATGTATACTAGGCTGTGGCTGTCACTGGCAGGAAATATTTTACTTTTTATTTGACATCTCAATAGGCCAGTGGAAAGCCAGAACAAAATAGTAATTAAGAGTTTGGCTTCTAGCATTCAATAGATAGATTTGGTATTCATCGATGTATTTACTAACTCTGTGTCATTTATCAAGTTATTTAACTTTTCCCTAAGTCCTAGATAATTCTCATGTAAGGTAAGGATAATAAAGTAATGGCCTCATAGAGGTGACATGAGTCTATTTTTTTCACATGTTCTGGCATGTGGTGAATGTTCATTGAATAATAATGAAATATGTGCACACATCAAAATTATGCAACATTTCTGAGAGAATTCAAGAAGATCCTAGTAAATGGAGAGAGAGATTAGAAGAATAAACATTGTTAAAATATTGTCTGTGAATTAAAATAATAATATTGTTAAAATGTTAATTTTATAAAATTTGATGTACAGATATAAGACAATCTCAATCCAAATCTCAGCAAGATATTTTTTGAATGAAAATCAAGGTGATTTTGATATTTTGGTATGGAAATCCAAAGGACTGGGAATAACCAAAACTGTTTTTACAAAGATTAAAGTTGGAGGATATACTCCATGTAATTACAAGACTTAGTATAAAGCTATAGTAAACGAGACAGTGCAGTAGTGAGTTAAAATCAGACTAGTGATCAAAGGAAAATAATAAGGTAGCCAGAAATAGATCCACACAAACATGGTGAAATGATTTTCACAAGGATACCAAGGTATTTCACTGGGTAAAGGCTTCTTTTTCAATTGCCAGAACAATTGAATATCTTTATGCAAAATTTAATTTGAAGGTTACTTCATACCTTATAGAAAAAGTAACTCAAAATTGATCCAAAAGTTACATATAAAATTAGAAAACTTTTGGAAGACAATAGGAGAAAAATTTTTGCAATCTTGGATTTTTGATAGATTTTTTGGCTAGGACCCCCCAAAATTTATAATATCCTAAAATAAATTGGTAAATTGGACCTCATAAATATTAAAATTTAAAAATTTTTACTTTTTATAAAGACAGGTCTTGCTATGTTGCCCAGGCTTCTCTCACACTCTGGGCCTCAAGTGATTTTCCTGTCTTGGCCTCCCAAGATCTTTTGCTCTTCCAGGGAGGCTGTTAAGAAAATAAATAGGCAAATCACAGACTAGGAAAAAAGCATCTGTAAAACATGTCTGACTAAAAAATTAAATTCAAAATTTATGAAAGATTTTTACAATTCCAGACATGAGACAACTTGATTAAAAGATGGTATGAGAGTGACATCAAAAAGGCTAGAGAGACATTTTGGGGTGAGAGAAATGATCTATATTATGATTGCAGTGATGGTTTCACCACACCTGTATGTATCAGTCAAAATTATTAAAATTATATGTTTAAATTGCTGAGTATCATTATATTTATATTTTAACCGTTTAAACTGTCAAGCAAAAACAACAACACTGTCCATGTGTTGTTATTGTTGACACTGAGTGGTGATGGGCACATGGAAATTCATATTATTCTCTCTATGGGTTTCTGTATTAAAAATCAAAGATTATATGTTGTTAAATGGCATATAGGAAAGTTACATGATTCTGCCACAATGTATAACATTACAAATCAAATTTAAACCGAAGGGTGTGGTGGTGCTTAAGGAACACTCTGTGTGAAGAATGAATTGGAGTTAACTAAATGGAAAGTTATGCTGGGGTGTTGGAGGAGAAATTATCTCAGCACAAGGTGTGGATTTTTAGAAGGATTGAGAACAACATAATTGAGGGACACTAATAAGACCTGTATGCTTAAAGTTCCCAAAGTCAATTTTGTTATAAAGTCCCAAGTAGATTTTATTACTGAAAGAGTCAAGGAATAAATTTCAGGTGACATTTCATGATGCCAAGAGTGGAGAGGAAGCCGGTCTCCCTAGTCTAAAGAGAACATAAAATCAGTGTCCTCAGCCTTTTTGACTTTAAATCTGTTAGAATAATTTTTTTAAAAGTCTTTAAGTTAAAATAACAAGCAAAATCTAAGAGAATCAAAGGACAATTCAAGAACTGAAAAATTCCAGGTTTAAAATACAAATAAAAGCATGCAAGTATTGAAGCATTTAGCTTCTCCCTAAACAAAATGTGAAGTTGAAGCTGATTTTCAAGGAGGAGGATAGAGGTAGAGTTCTTGGAAACGGTCCTTTATTAAAAAGAGTGAAAACAGTTTTCCAACTTCCCCACACTGGACTTTTAAAGAAATTTCTTTTCAGGCAAATATTCAGCTAGCATTGAATTTCATAGATTCAGGGAAAGAGGAAAGACATCTACCCTCTACTCTGCACTTAAGGCTTAAGGCTCTGCACAGTGAGGGAGAAACCAAGACAGGCCCTTATTAACTGGTTACAGCCACATTCTTCAGCAGGAAATCAGCAAGGAAAGATTAAGAGGGCCAAGCCAGTTTTCCCTCTTTTCCCACGAGTTAATACACTACCCATTGTGATTAGGAACCTTTACTTTCTTATGGACTTCAGCTTCCATCCCCTAGTTGGTTGGAAATTATCCAAAATTATATATATTTTTGGTCTATTTTTCTCTTTTGTGTCTCTAGATGAATACCTGGTATACACAAGGTGCCAACGAATATTTGCTGGAAACAGGAATAAAATCCTTAACCTGAAATAATTATTACATAATCTCTCTCTCTCTTTTATTTATTTTTTTTTGTTTGTTTGTTTTTGAGATGAAGTCTTGCTCTGTCAACAGACTGGAGTGCAGTGGCGCAATCTCGGCTCACTGCAACCTCCACCTCCCGGGTTCAAGTGATTCCCCTGCCTCAGCCTCCCGAGTAGCTGGGACTACAGATGTGCACCACTACGCCTGGCTAATTTTTTATATTTTAGTAGAGACGAGGTTTCACCATGTTGGCCAGGATGGTCTGGATCTCCTGACCTCGTGATCCACCCAACTTGACCTCCCAAAGGGCTGGGATTACAGGCATGTGCCACCGCGCCAGGCCTATAATCTCTTACCTTCTCAGTAGCATTTGTTCCTAATCTAAATCACTAGTAACGTGAATCTACTTAATAACTTTCCATTTGAATTGTTTTTTACATTCTTGAAGGAAAGTGGCTCAAATCTCAACTGTTTATGTGTTGCTGCAGTTTACTCATGTGTGTGTTTCCACAACATTGCACTCTGGATTTTTCTGAAGAAAAAAAAAGTTAATGTACTTTTAACTAAAATATTTCCGGCCCATACGTATCAATTAATACATATTAGTTTCAGTATAGCCAAGGCAGTTTCTAGAATCATTCATATTATTTAGTTAAAAAGTTATAAAATACATAACAATGGTAAAGTTTCCATTTGTTTTGAACATTCACATGTTTTAGTAAAGTTTTGTATGACTGGGATGACAGAAAAATGTTGGAGGATAGAATAACTTTGAGCACTGCATAAAAATATCAGTCTGAGAGGAAAATATTATAGACCCTTTCCAAATGAAAATGGGTTGTGATTTAGAGAAATATCCAGTTTTTATTATTTTTTGGCCTCAGAGGCTAATGTAATAACTGTTATAAACTACACAGAGTCGAGATGACTGGCTTGGCATTGGAGCCGGCAGTCATTATTCAGTATCATGTCGTCTAAATCTTTAGGACTATGAAATCCTGAGGCTTTTCTCTATTGTCCAAGGAAGTCTGTGTGGGGTCTGGAAATTGCCCGCTTTTCTATAAGCCTTTACCGTCCTCCCTTTTCCTCCCCTCCAGGCAATCCTCATGCTAATTTTTTAACTTTGTGTTTTCCTATCTTTAGCCTCACTCTCTGCCTCACTGTCTCTTTTCTTGTCACACAGGGCATTATGCAGAGGATCCAAAAACTGTTATTTTCTGCAAAAAAGATAAAGCACAGGAGGTCTGGAGAATAAACAACGTCATTTTCAAGTGGTCTTTTAATTCACTTATACTCATTTCACTTGATAAAAGGAACTCCCACCCTTTGCTTCTATAACAAGTCTTTCATCTTTTATCTCTGAATTCTCTAAGGCCAGATAAACTATATATACCATTGAAGTACATTTCATTTCCTTCCTTTCATTTCCTCAGCACTAATTTTTTAAAGGTTTGACATTGGTCAGTACTCTTTAAAAAAGAATAAAAACAACATTATAATTGTATATCTTCTCATAGAACATCTTACATGTGATTTCTTACTACTCTATTTTCCATGAAAGGGCTGATATAGAATTTGCTCTCTGAGTTGTGGGTCTGCTGCTGTAAAGTCGCTGCTATGTCTGTGATTTTGGCTGTGTTTGCGTTCGATCTGGGTTGGCTTTATCTGCAGGGAGACCAAGCAATTGGGTCTTAGCCTTATAGAAGCCATTTCATAAATCCAATATTTCAAGTTTTTAAAACATAAAACACAACTTTCACTTAATTATAAATCTCTAAGTCCTAGGATTCTTAAAGAATGTCATGTGATGGGGGCTCTCCAGTGCTAAAGATACAGTATCTGTGGTGTGTGGGTGAATATTTAACAACTGGCTCTCAGGGGAGGGGAAGCCCTAATTATATTATTTGCTGATTTCTGTGGTGTGAATACTCCAATTATCTACAATTTTGAGCTACCTCGGAGTCATCAATAAATGGGGAACTGGGAATTAATGGGTGCAGTTGGTTCTTGGGAACCTGCCTGAGCAGTTTCAGCATCCCCTTGTGAAATGAACATAAGAATGTATTTGAATCTGGCCATAGATTTTAATTTGAAATGAGTACTTTAGAAAACATGCATATCAAGTGTTATACATTTTTGCTACTAAAAGAAAAAACATTAAGTGTATTTCAGGGTGAAATGTTTTAAATCAAATAAACTAGAAAGAGAAGTCTGGGTTGAGGAAGCAACGTTCTTGGTAGAGATTTAAACACAGCCCATGTGAAGCAGTATAACTTTTTTTTGTATATTTTTTTTAGTGGACACAGGGTTTCACCATGTTGGTCAGGCTGGTCTCGAACTCCTGACCTCCTGACCTTAAATGGTCCACTCACATCGGCCTCCCAAAGTGCTGGGATTATAAGCGTGAGCCACCGCACCTTACCTGAGCAATATAACTTGTTTGTAGTTTCTATAACGCAACTTATTTTTTTCTCCTCTATTCTTTTGTGGTGCTGGAAACAATGCTCAATCAATTCGGAATCAATTCTTTTTCCCAAGTTGCATATAATATTAGGGAAGCTTATGTCATAGTAAGACATTAGTAAGCAGTAAGCCATTCTTGTCAGTGCTATTTGTCCTCTTTGGCATCTGCTGAGATGGTTTTAGAACACTGATAGTCATTGATCCATGCAGTAGATATATACCCCATTCCTAGACATATGACTTCCAGGTCTTCTCGGTTATAATTACTACTTTCTTGACATTGAGAGAACATGGCAGGCGATCTGTTTCTCTCACATCTTTCTATTGTAATAGAAACTAAGGCTGAACTTGTCTAGATACAGCATTTACACACTTCTATGTTAGGATGATTCATTATCATCCTCTACTCTCCGGGACCTGCAAACCTATATGTGTGTGTTCCACTTTCCTGAAGTCTTCATCCAAGTACCAAAGAGCAGACTTCTCCTTCCTTGAGACCCAGCTTTATCCACATAATCAAAATTTCTCTTCCAACTATTTCTCAACCTCTACCACTCTTAGCTTGGTGTACCCGGCCTCTGTCCTAGATTGAATGATGGTGCAAAGAAAGCCTCAGTTTAAACCATGATGCTTTATTTCAAACCGTTTTCTAGGTTGTGAGCATTTTGTTTTCCTTTAAAGGTTTAGCCTTCTGAACTCTCTCTGGAGTTGGAAAGAGTCTCCTCCATTTCTTCCTTGATAGTGTTACTTTCCTCTTTAAGTAGAAGAGCACTAAATGATCTACATTATCTACATTTAAATTTAGGGAAGGGAGGAGCAGTGAAAGGAAATATCAGAGAAAAAGCTTTCTTAATATAGCACAAATAGCTCCAATGGATTTATTGGAGCATTAATTATTTTTGTATTTTTACTAAATGTTTCTGCTACAGATATAGTAGAGCTAGTGGCCTAACCACAAATATGCTTTTTCTTCAATATTAGATTCTGAGAAACACTGAAATTGTAAACAAAATTAAAATTTGAAAGAACCCATGGGAAGAAGATTTAAATTACTGAGGAAATCCAGGGGAGTTTAATACCACAGCAGCCAACAATATAATGAATTGAGCTAATATAAACCGCTGAGTCTCAGTACAAACACCTAGAAAGATTGCATTTTTAACAAACACACGATCTAAGAAGTCCCCGGAAGCCAAAAATAAAAAGGGAACTTAAACTTGGAGCAATAAGCTTGAAATAAGTTACAATATGCTTTTGAATGGAGTAGAGGTCGGAAGGGCATCAGAGCAGAGATGAGACCTTACAGCTAGGGCCTGAGATAGTAAAGCCTGTGCTGGAACCTCAAACATGGGATATGGCTTCTGGGCACAAATGTAAAAAATAACTGAGATCACTGCATAAAGCTGGAAACTGCCACCAGCCCAGGAGAATAAAATATACATGTTATATATACATATGAATTATCTATCAATCATCTATCTCTTTCATGAAAATTCCAACCCCCCAGGGCCCCTTTGTGACATGTATGAATTCAGAGTTAACATTATCTGTATACAGAAGAGATCTCTAAGCCAAGGAGTTAACATAAATTTGAGACTGATGAACAGACAACATAATATTCCTCTTAGGCAACAATTTTCTCTCCCTTGTCCTGCGCTATTTTTTCTTAATAGCAATTCTTGCCAATTGACACAGTGTTTGATTTTATATTTGTTTATTATATTTTCTGTCTCCTCAAATAACAATGTAATCTACTGGAAATCAGAAGCTTGTTTTATCCTCATCTTAGAGAAAAGAACCCGGTTTGCAGTAAATATATGTCCTTTAAGCTTTTGGCAGCCACAGTATTGTAACTGCAAACTGCACAGGATTTTTATTCTGATAATTGCAATAATAAAGAGATTTTAAATTCATTTCTTAAGAGTCTCTTTTAAAAGGATTAACAGTTAATAAATAAAAGCAGATATGGAAAGTAATTTTTTAAATGTTCTAAAATTACCCACACACATTCACACACACATGCACACACATTTTATTTAGATTAAAAGCATTATCCAACACAGTGAGAGCATTTTTATAAATCAGATTTGCTTTGTCTTTGAAGTTATAGATGGAAAGACATATAAATCACACAAGGCGGTTATACATCAGAGGCTAACAAAGTGGGCTCTGGAATTATACTCTAGAGTTTCAATTGAGCAAATGTTCATTAATGCTTTTTAACACAAGCTAAGAAAGACAGACAAAGATGTGGGGGAGGGAGAATGGCAGCAGAGGGAGGAAGAGAAAAGGAGAGAGATGCAAGAGAAAGGGGAAAAGGAAAGGAGAAAGGGAAGAAGGCAGGAAGGGAGGAAGACAATGATAGAGAAAATGGTGGGAAGAGAGTTGTAACATCAGGGGGTCGGCTGTTTTCAATGTTCTCTGCCAAAGATCGGTAATTCTCCATAGCACATGAGAAGATTCAACAGTTTGCTTCATTTTTAGCTTTTCAAAAGTAAGTTTCCTAAGTTTTAATGTGGGTTTTCCAGTGACTCTTGTTTTTCCTTTGCCCTTTACATTTTCCAATATGCTATCGTTTAGCACAGTCTTCTAACCTTTCAGTCGTGGAGTTCCTGTTCAAGCTCTCCTTCATTTTAACAGCATGTGTTTGTAGGATGTGTGTGTTTGTGTGAGTCTACTTGATTCCCTGAATACAAGGAAATCGAAGAAAATTGAATGATAGATCTCTTCTTTCTTTTTTTAATGTAAACTCTTTTAGTGTATGCATACTTTAATATAATCTCCTGGCTATTTTCACTGGAAAGAGATGGGCCAAAAATACACATTTTTAGTGTGTATATATTTCAAAATACCATTTAGATTATCGTCTGGCTTACCTACCAAGACAGCATGATTGCATGCAATGTTGTTATTATGCCTTTTATCAAAATGTAGGTGAAGAGTGTGGCTTGAGTCTGTAGAGAAGATATGTTTATTAAATCCATCAATCCAACTATTCTCTATATACTTAGTCCCAGGATCATTTCTTTGATGAGATATTTTATCTCCATGGATTTGAACTTTGAGAATAGAAAAGGTTTCTGAGCTTCAGCCCTGGCACAAGATGCAAGATAGGTGATATTTGAATAAAATTATCAGATACAATTCATCAAATAGAGCTCCTTATAAACCAAAATTATTTAAGAAACAGAATATAGTGGAGAAATTAAAACAAAAGAAACAATTTTAATATTTTACAGTGTTTAGTTTGAAATTGCTAAATATATATAGTATATGTACATATAGGTATTTGATAGTATTATTGTTAAGCTTATATGTTGATATTTTTATTAAATATTTAAAATCAGAAGGAACAAATGGGATACAAATAGTAGATGAGAATAATGCTTTTATGGTCTTCAAAATGCTAGCATTTGTTACCAAGCAATGAATAGATAACTTGAAACAGAGCTATCTATTTGATATTTTTTTTTTACCAAAGAAAAACAATTTTTTTATTATACTTTAAGTTCTGGGATACATGTGCAGAACGTGCAGATTTACATGGGTTACATAGGTATACACATGTTGCATAGGTATACATATGCCATGATGGTTTGCTGTACCCATCAACCCATCATCTACATTAGGTATTTCTCCTAATGCTATCCCCCAACTCCCCACCCATGACAGGCCCTGGTGTATGATGTTCCTCTGTCTGTGTCCATGTGTTCTCATTGTTTAACTCCCACTAATGAGTGAGAACATGTGGTGTTTGGTTTTCTGTTTCTGTGTTAGTTTGCTGGAAAAGGTGGTTTCCAGCTTCATCCATGTCCCTGCAAAGACATGAATTCATCCTGTTTTATGGCTGCATAGTATTCCATGGTGTATATGTGCCACATTGTCTTTGTCCAGTCTATCAATGATGGGCGTTTGGGTTGGTTCCAAGTCTTTGCTATTGTAATTGGCGCTGCAATAAACATGTGTGTGCATGTGTCTTTATAGTAGAATGATTTATAGTTCTTTGGGTATATGCCCAGTAATGGGATTGATGGGTCAAATGGTATTTCTAGTTCTAGAACCTTGAGGAATCACCACACTGTCTTGGTTGAACTAATTTAAACCGTTGTTTAAATTCAAACAACGGTTTAAATTAGTTTAAATTCAAACAATGGTTTAAATTCAACCAAGTTGAACTGACAAAGGGCTAATATCCAGAATCTATAAGGAACTTAAACAAATTTACAGGAAAAAACCAACAACCCCATCAAAAAGTGGGTGAAGGGAACCGACACTTCTCAAAAGAAGACATTTATGCAGTAATGTATAAAAGTGTTACTATTTCTCCACATTCTCTCCAGCATCTGTCGTTTCCTGACTTTTTAATGATTGTCCTTCTAACTGGTGTGAAATGATCTCTCCTTGTGGTTTTGATTTGCATTTATCTAATGACCAGAGATGATAAGCTTTTTTTTCGTATGTTTGTTGGCTGCATAAATGTCTTCTTTTGAGAAGTATCTGTTCCCTTCACCCACTGTTTGACGAGGTTGTTTGTTTTCTCTTGTAAATTTGTTTAAGTTCCTTGTGGATTCTGGATATTAGTCCTTGGTCAGATGAATAGATTGCAAACTTTTCTCCCATTCTGTAGGTTTCCTGTTCACTCTGATGATAGTTTCTTTTGCTTTGCAGAAGCTCTTCAGTTTAATTAGATCCCATTTGTCAATTTTGGCTTTTGCTGCCATTGCTTTTGATGTTTTAGTCATGAAGTCTTTGCCCATACCTCAGTCCTGAATGATATTGCCTAGGTTTTCTTCTAGGGGTTTTTATGGTTTTCAGTTGTATGTTTAAGTCTTTAATCCATCTTGAGTTAATTTTTGTATAAGGTGTAAGGAAGGGGTCCAGTTTCAGTTTTTTGCATATGGCTAGCCAGTTTTCCCAACAGCATTTATTAAATTGGGAATCATTTCCCCATTACTTGTTTTTGTCAAGTTTGTCAAAGATCAGATGGTTGTAGACATATGGCTTTATTTCTGAGGCCTCTGTTCTGTTCCATTGGTCTATCTATCTGTTTTGGTACCAGTACCATGCTGTTTTGGTTACTGTAGCCTTGTAGTGTAGTTTGAAGTCAGGTAGCATGATGCCTTCAGCTTTGTTCTTTTTGCTTAGGATTGTCTGGGGTATATGGACTCTCCTTTGGCTCATCATCACTGGTCATTAAAGAAATGCAAATCAAAACCACAATGAGATACCATCTCATGCCCATTAGAATGGTGATCACTAAAAAGTCAGGAAACAACAGATGCTGGAGAGGATGTGGAGAAATAGGAACAATTTTACACTGTTGGCGGGAGTATAAATTAGTTCAACCATTGTGGAATTGGCTCTCTGGTGTCTATTATTGGTGTATAGGAATGCTTGTGATTTTTTTACATTGCTTTTGTATCCTGAGACTTTGCTGAAGTTGCTTATAAGCTTAAGGAGATTTTGGGCTGAGATGATGGGGTTTTCTAAATATACAATTATGTCATCTGCCAACAGAGACAATTTAACTTTCACGCTTCCTATTTGAATACACCTTATTTCTTTCTCTTGACTGATGGCCCTGGCCAGAATTTCCAATACTATGTCGAATAGGAGTGGTGAGAGAGGGCATCCTTGTCTTGTGCCGGTTTTCAAAGGGAATGCTTCCTGCTTTTGCCATTCAGTGTGATATTGGCTTGGGTTTGTTATAAATAGCTCTTATTATTTTGAGATAAGTTCCTTCAAAACCTAGTGTATTGAGAGCTTTTAGCATGAAGTAATGTTGAATTTTATTGAAGGCCTTTTCTGCGTCTATGGAGATAATCATGTGGTTTTTGTTATTGGTTCTGCTTATGTGATGGATTGTGTTTATTGATCTGCATATGTTGAACCAGTCTTGCCTCCCAGGGATGAAGCCCACTTGACCGTGGCAGATAAGCTTTTTGATGTGCTGCTGGATTCCGTTTGCCAGTATTTTACTGATGGATATTTACATCAGTGTTCATCAGGGATATTGGCCTGAAAATTTCTTTTTTTGTTGTGTCTCTGCCAAGTTTTGGTATCAGAATGATGCTGGCCTCATAGAATGTGTTAGGGAGGAGCCCCTTTTTTTCTATCATTTGAAATAGTTTCAGAAGGAATGCTACCAGCTCCTCTTTGTACTCTGGTAGAATTCAGCTGTGAATCCTTTTGGTCCTGGGAATTTTTTGGTTGGTAAGCTATCAATTACTGCCTCAATTTCAGAACTTGTTATTGGTCTCTTCAGGGATTCGACTTCTCCCTGTTTTTTTAATTTTTAGGAATTATCTTAAAATATATTTCATACTAATTTAAAATTTAACCTTGAGACTACCTTCCTAATGTGCACAGCTTCTTCTAGCATTTTATAAATAGTTATTTGTGCCAGTATGATTAAAACTTCAATAAATTTTTAATACTATCAGTATGTTACATTCCTTCATTTAATTTTTGTTATCTTGTATAGAGTGGTAACCATTGACAGATAAATAGCTAAATAAACAGTGAGTGGTACTAGGCCATCTTTTAAAATACAACTGTTATTATGACTCTAAATGGTTTCAGTATATTGAAGAGTTTTTCATAAATCCCCCACTAGCACCACTAAGTTCACTTTGTGTGTGTTCTAGATATTGAATATTTTGACAGTCTTTGAAGACAGAGTTGTGGTAGTTTTCTAGACATGAAAGTAAAAGGAAGAAACTTTAAAGCTGTTATATAATAATTGTATTTTTATAAGTATTTGTAGAGTTTGTCCCCAGTTTGTAGAAAGGCTATTTTTTTCTCTTTTTGCTTTCCAAAATTGATACCTTTGTTAATTAGAATGACTAGAGATGTTAAACTAGTTTTCTGGCTTATTAGGTTCCACAAAGGCTGATTTGTAGGAATGAATCTTCTCAAACAACAGAGGGTTGTTTGGGGTTTCTTTTTGCGTAGAAATTTGAATCTCACCTAAGGATGTTCATTCATTCACTTACCCAATAATTCATTGAGTCATTGTTTATCACTCGTCCTGTTATCTGACAAGGGATACTATTTAAGAATACAAAGATGGCCAGGAGAGTGCTCCTAACTAAATGAAGACAATACTCTAGTGGTAGACAGACATCCAATCTGCTCATTTTGTTCCTGTGTGTTTTAATGTGGATGCACAGAATACTTATTCAAATATGGAAGTTTAACTTTTTCTAATCACAAATTTATTTTATTTTATTTTATTTTCTAGGGTACAGGTGTAAGTAACAAAAATGAATGCAGGTTTGTTACATAGGTAAACATGTGCCATAGTGGTTTGCTCCAACTATCAATCCATCACCTAGGTATTAAGCCCAGCATGCATTAACTATTTTTCCTGGTTCTCTCCTTCTCCCCACATCCCACTGACAGTTCCCAGTATGTGTTTTCCTCCTCCCTGTGTCCATGTGTTCTCATTGTTCAGCTCCCACTAGGAAATGAGAACACGGAGCATGCAGTGTTTGGCTTTCTGTTCCTGCATTAGTTTGCTGAGGATAATGGCCTTCAGTTCCATCCATGTCCCTGCAAAAGACATTATCTCATTCCTGCATAGTATTTCATGGTGTATATGTACTACATTTTCTTTATCCAGTCCATCATTGATGGGCATTTGGGTTGATTCCATGTCTTTGCTGTTGTTACTAGTGCTGAAATGAATGTACACATGCATGTAACTTTATAATGGAATGCTTTATATTCCTTTGGGTATGTACCCAGTAATGGGATTGCTGGGTCAAATGGTATTTCTGGTTCTAGGTCTTTGAGGAATCTCCACCCTGTCTGCCTCAGTGGTTGAACTAATGTACATTCCCACCAACAGTGCAGCCTCACCAGCATCTGTTGTTTCTTGACTTTTTAATCATTGCCATTCTGATTGACATGAGATGGTATCTCATTGTGGTTTTGATTTGCGTTTCTCTAATGATCAGTGATGTTAAGCTTTTTTCTTCATATGCTTGTTGGTTGCATAAATGTCTTCTTTTGAGAAATGTCTGTTCACGTCCTTTGCCCACTTGAACTCAGCTCTAACCACAGGTCTCAAACAAAGATTAATATCAGTAATGTCAATATATTTTGGAAGATACTTCATAAGAAAAAAAAGTAGAATAAATTTAGAGAAACAAGTTAGAATATTACCCAAAATACACAGATTCAAAAATGCTGAAAAATGACAGCTATTTCCAAAATAAAACCTAGTAACATAAAAAATTGGAGGCAGACCACAGAGGAATGGATTAACCAGAAAAAAATTCTTAATTATTTATGCAAATATGACCTGAAATTGTCCCTCGACCTCTTAGCTAGGAAAGCAAACTTGGAATAAATGCGAGGCTGAAAATTTTACTTTTCTTTTCAGATGGAAATTACAGATAAGAGGCCTGAAAACTTCAGCAGTTCTTGAAAATTAGCTGGACAAGACTAAAGAATAGTTTATGTAAATGTTCTGAATTTGCTCCACTAGATTCAAATACTTCAATCGAATTAAACTGACCTTCCAGAATTGGTGGAAAAGTACTTAGGCAAGTCTTGAGAGGTGGTTTCTACCATTTCCTTAGCAGATAAGACTCCTCAGGTTTTTCATGGGAAAGTGGGGCACTTGTACTTACACTATGAGGGTCTTACAGCTCTGAGGCTACACTTCCCTACTAATAAACGCTAGTGTTCCACAGTGTGGACCACTGTTGCTGTTATCTTCTCAAATGAAACCTTAGCTTCTCTCTAATGTACGTAATATCAAGAGCTATTCTACAGCTACTCACCCCACTCCTTCCCATCCACTGCATGCAGGAGGAACCTCTTCCACACAATACCTTAAAAATACCTGTCTCCAAAGTCACTTCTAGAAGCTTCCTTTAGAAACAGGTCTAGCAGCTGCTCTCATGAAATGACTGCACCCTTCTCCCAATAGTCCAGTTCTTTGTCAGGAGCCTAGGTCCTGGAAAATATAAGCTGCAGCTCTCCCTCATAGGAAGAATATCCTCAGGCTTCCTGGAGCTAAGCCCTACTGGCTCTCTTTTAAGGGGAAAGGAAAAAAGGTATCTCATTCTTTCTTATTTGGAAAACACAATTAAATTATCCCTCCCAGAGAGTTACGGGCAGGCCACTTAGTTAACCTAATTTCTCCCTCTTAGGTAACATTTTTTCTTTTTACAATAAAAGCTAAGGATAAATAGTAAATTCTCAATACTTGGAGACAAGTTGAAAGTTGTGTTATGACTTTTGAATATAGAAGTTAAACCACCAAACACAAAAAAGGGAAGAATAACAAAAACAAGTAGCAAAAATGACTCTGAAATGTTTTAAGAAAAATATGACTACGGAATTCAGTTTTTCCAAGGACAGTTTTTTGAACAAAAGTTTATCAGTGATTATAATCCTTAAGGGCCATTTATTGTTTGATTTCAATTTCAGAATGTTGCTGCTGTTTCACGCCAATGCCACGTGATTTTACTGAGAAAATTATGTAGTAGGTCACTACAAAAGTGATCAGTAGCTTATATGTTGAATATTTCTCAAAAGATTTAGAATTTTTACTTTTCATCTAAAAGGAAACCTGCTTCAATCCAAAGAGGTCACAGTTGAAAGATCAGATTATTCAATTTTTACATATTATTTTTGTTTCCTTAGGAAATTGTAAAGAATAATTGTGCTGACCATATTGTTTTGATCAATTGAGGTGTTTTGTTGTTTAGAACAGAAAAGTGTCAAGTGGAAAATGTTCCATTTCTTTTTCTTACTGCCTTTAAAAAATCACTCAACCAAATCAAGTAATTGAAAAAAATGGCACTCTTTTTATGTGAACCAAAATTTCTTCACATACCCAGAAACAAATGCTAAATTCCATTTTAATCAGGGCAGATCAGTTTACATGGATGGATAACTATCACAGTGATCTCTGAGGGTATTAATAATTTAATTCTGTTACTAAATTTATAGGGCTCTTCCCCTATATTTCATTGCTAAACTTCACACATATTTGTGTTATGATCTCATAAATCACAGAACAATCACAGTTTAAAAGAAGAAATCAACAAAAAGGCAAAAATCAGTGCTATTTCATCTATATAACATTTTATTTTTCTGTGCTTAAACCAATAAAATCCAGGAATGAATGGCTTCCAAAAGATGCTGGTTGACCAATATATTTTGAATTTTGGGGTGAAGATTTTCTCTGGATAAATGTAGAGTTGGCTTTACAGATATAGGATTTAGTTTTGTCTTTGCCTCTGCTGGTGTTCCCAACATCTCATCTGTGGATCAGTTACATTTAGTGATTCCTATTTCCATGGTTACAATTCGTGACTGAAGGTAAAGATAAAGAAGCTAAATATTTTCCTTATTCACACGTTATCTTCTCATGTAATAAATTATATTTTTACATGTTAATATATTCAGAAATATTTTGGGAATAAATTTCTACATATTTATACTAAAAGTTTAGTTCATGTTTTTAAAATGACTTTATCTAGATAATCTATCTCTATTTGCAGTGTAGAATTTAATAATCCATTAAAAATATATTTAAAAGGTATTCATTATAAATAGATGCCTTGTTAGAGTCTGCAAATTTAGGGAATGTAAGCAGTATATTATTGCGGGGTCCACGCTCCTATCTAGTGTGGCGTATGTCTGTGAATTCAGCCAGAATTGACGGCTAGTTAGAGAAGCTGTTCTGGGGAATGTTTGGAAACTCAGGACACAAGAGTGTGGTTTCATAGCCCAAGGAGAGCTGTGACATGAAATGACATGGAAGTCTATCCTCTGCCCCACTTCCACACAAGATGTACATCTCTTCTGGAATGATAATGAATTGTCCACAATAATTTAGGGCATCTGGAGACAATAACCTGACATGGATGCTAATCTTCTTTTAAGAGGCCCTGTTAATAATATCAATCTGGAAATTTCTTTGGGTGCTGTGGGCAGTAGTTGAGAAGTTGGAACAAGAGAGGAAAAACATGATGGATATGCCTTGTGATGACTGTGGCAAAGCTCCCCTTTGAGGACTCCCTTGGTGGACATTCTTTACGTGGAAGCTTTGTAGAAGATACCATGGATAATCTACCACTATCAAGGGATCCAGTGTATAAACTAGTTATCTATATTAATGTAAACATATTTGTTTCAACATATAAGAAAAGCCCAATGATAGATACACACAGCCTACTTCTACGTGAATATGAGATGATCTCTTATATATAACTTGTTTTTAAAATGAACTAGCAATTCTATTATTTTTGCCAACTGCATATATACAACCTCTGTAATATGAATCACTTTCAATCAATTTACCTAGATCTTGCAAAAGAGCTCAACATTAAATGAAAGGCATACTGATTCTATCACAAGCTTGACTGGTTCAATGCTCAATTTAATTTAACCCCTGCTATACTGACCTTCCACTAGAATGTCACCACCATGAGAGCAGAACCTGGTTTGCATTGTTCACTACTACCATGCCTTTGGTATAGAGGACAAAACTAGATACAGAGTAAGCATGTAGTAAATATTTTTGGAATGAAAGAATGGGTTTTATTTGACCCCAGATGATCTAAGATTTATTTCAGTACAAAGGTGTTTATTTATTTATTTATAAAAAATAAATCTTATCTCTCAATTCTTTGGCCCCTCACTGGTAAGATCTTGTCCTTCTTCCTAACCCAGCTGATATGGTTTGGCTCTGTGTCCCCACCTAGATCTCATCTTGAATTGTACTCCCATAATTCCCACGTGTTGTGGGAGGAACGTGGTGGGAGATAATTTGAATCATAGGGGTGGTTTCCCCATACTGTTCTCAAGGTAGTGAATCAGTCTCACTAGATCTGATGGCTTTATCAGGGGTTTCAACTTGCATCTTCCTAATTTTTCTCTTGTGGCTGCTATGCAAGAAGTGCCTTTCACCTCCCGCCATAATTCTGAGGCCTCCCCAACTGTGCAGAACTGTAAGTCCAATTAAACCTCTTTTTCTTCCCAGTCTCAGGAATATCTTTATCTGCAGTGCAAAAGCAGACTAATATGGTAAATTGCTACCAGTAAAGTGGGGCGTTGCTGAAAAGATACCCGAAAATGTGGACGCGACTTTGGCACTAGATAACAGGCAGAGGGTAGAACACTTTGGAGGGCTCAGAAGAAGACAGGGTAATGTGGGAAAGTTTGGAACTTCCTAGAAATTTGTTGAATGTCTTTGACCAAAAGCCTGATAGCGATATGGACAATAAGGGCCAGGCTGAGGTGGTCTCAGATGGAGATGAGGAACTCATTGGGACTGGAGCAAAGGTCACTCTTGTTATATTTTAGCAAAGACATTGGTGACATTTTGCCCCTGCCCTCGAGATTTGTGGAACTTTGAACTTTAGAGAGATGATTCAGGATATCAGCTGGAAGAAATTTCTAAGCAGTAAAACATTCAGGAGGTGACTTGGGTGCTGTTAAAGGCATTCAGGTTTTTTTATTTGTTTTTTTGAGATGGAATCTTACTCTGTTGCCCAGGCTAGAGTGCAGCGACATGATCTCAGCTCAGTGCAACCTCCACCTCCTGGGTTCAAGGGATTTTCCTGCCTCAGCCTCCTGAGTAGCTGGGATTACAGGCATGTGCCACCACATCAAGCTAATTTTTGTATTTTTAGTAGAGACAAGGTTTCACCATGTTGCTTAGGATGGTATCGAAGTCCTGACGTCATGATTCACCCACCTCTGCTCCCCAAAGTGCTGGGATTACAGGTGTGAGTCACGCACCTGGCCAGGCATTTGATTTTATGAGGAAAGCAGAGCATAAAAGTTCCGAAAATTTGCAGCCTGACAATGAGATAGAAAAGAAAATCCCATGTTCTGAGGAGAAATTAGTTGACTTCAGGAATTTGCATAACTAACAAGGAGCTGAATGTTAATCCTCCAGACAATGGGGAAAATGTCTTCAGGACTTGTCATAGGTCTTCATGGCATCTCTTCCCATCACAGACCTGAAACCTAAGAGGAAAAAGTGGTTTCCTGGGCTAGGCCCAGGACCCTTGTGCTGTGTGCAGCCAGGGACTTGATGCCCTGTGTCCCATCCACTCCAGTCCTTGCTAAAGGGGGCTTAGGTACAGCTAGCCCCATGGTTTCAGAGGATGCAAGTCCCAAACCTAGAGAGCTTCCATATGGTGTTAAGACTGAGGATGTATAGGATCAAGAATTGAGGTTTAGGAACCTCTACCCAGATTTCAGAAGATGTATGGAAATGCCTGGATGCCCAGGCAGAAGTTTGCTCCAGGGCAGAGTCCTCCCATGGAGAACCCCTGCTAGGGCAGTGCGGAAGGGAAATGCAGGGTTGGAGTCCCCACCCAGAGTCCCTACTGGGACACTGCTTAGTGGACCTGTGAGAAGAGGGCCACTGTCCTCCAGACCCCAGAATGGTAGATCCACCAACAGTATGCACCAGATGCCTGGAAAAGCTGCAGACACTCAATGCCAGCCCATGAAAGTAGCCAGGAGGGGACTATGGGACCCCACCCCTTGCATCAGTGTGATCTGGAAATGACACATGGAGTCAAAGGAGATCATTTTGAAACTTTAAAATTTGACTGCCCTGCAGGATTTTGGGCTCGCATGAGCCTTGTAACCCTTTTATTTTCTCCAATGTCTCCTATTTGAGATGGCTGTATTTACTCTATACCTGTACCCGCATTGATTTAGGCACTAACTAGCTTGCTTTTGATTTTACAGGCTCGTAGGTGGAAGGGACTTGGCTTGTCTTAGATGAGACTTAGGACTGTGAACTTTTGAGTTAATGCTGAAATGAGTTAAGACTTCGGGGGACTGTTGGGAAGGCATGACTGGTTTTGAAACATGAGGTCATGAGATTCGGAGGGGTCAGGAGTGGAATGATATGGTTTGGCTCTGTGTCCGAGCCCAAGTTTCATCTTGAATTGTACTCCTGTAATTTCCATGTGTTGTGGGAGGGACCTGGTGGGAGATAATTTGAATCATGGGTGCGGTTTCCCCATACTGTTCTCGTGCTAGTGAATTAGTCTCATTAGATCTGATGGTTTTATCAGGGGTTTTCATTTTTGCATCTTCTTCATTTTTATCTTGCCACTGCCATGTAAGAAGTGCCTTTCACCTCCCACCATGATTCTTAAGCCTCTGCAGCCATGTGGAACTGTAAGTTCAATTAAACCTCTTGTTCCTCCCAATCTCAGGTATGTATTTATCAGCTGCACGAAAATACACTAATACAGCAGCCACACATTCCCATCATCATACCCTTTACCTATATCTTTCCTAAACCCTCAGTATCTAGCATCTGCTCCCCATGTACGACCTCTAAATCTTCAAGTTGATTTTTTCCAAAAATCTGTTTCCCCAGTAGGGACCTCCCAATCAATTTTTCCACTGTCTTTCCCTGTCTGTCCTGCCTTTCATGTTTTTATCTTCCTTCTCTTTATGATTCACCTTTAGTCATTTTATTACATCTGTCCTCTTCTCCCTTACCCCTCTCTCCTTTTGCAAATCTCCAACCTTCATTCAATCCACACCTTAATTCAAGCTTTTGAATGTCCTGAAAATGAGAAGACGTGTAACAATGCCGATTCAATTTCTTTAATTTTTTTGTTTTACCATTGTTGTAGGCAACATATTTTCTCCACTCGTAATGTTTCTTCCCAAATGAATATAGCTAAATTAGCCTAATTCCAGTTCTAACTGATTGTACTATAGGAATTAACTGGAAACAAAATGACTTTAATTCAAATTAGATCCCAAGATAAGGAATGGAGGAAGAAGAACTTAATGGCTACGTTCCGTGTTTGTCACAGGTAGAAATTTTTAAAAAATCAATGTTTCTCTCACAAAAGGGGTGTCTAAGGGTATTATATAAAGACATTAGACTAATTGTAACTGTTATAATTGTGAAAATGACCCTGCCTCTTTATCTTTCCTGTTGACCTTCATACTATGTTTCTGGACTTAACCATGTTATTTCCTTTGGCTCGTGGGAAGGTAACAATTAGAGTCAGAGGTCTGAAAAAGTAGTTCCCTGTCGCTTCTTAGACTCTTCCAATTCTGCTTTTCCATAAGTTGTCTGGTCTCATCTTCTGAAGAAACATAAGACAGAGATGGAGAAGAGCTAAGTTTTCCCAGCCAACTGCCAGCATAGCCCCAGACGTATGAGCAAGTCTAGCTTTAACCAGAAGAACCACTCAGCCTAAATCACTTACCCACATACTCATGAACTAAATTAATATTTATTGTTTTAAACCTTAATTTACGAGTGATTTTTAAAATCCAGCTTAATTGTGGCATTAACATCAATACTGCAAATATTTAAAAAACCTTTATAAATGTCAAAAGATATTCTGATTACACAGTTCTAAGGTTTGAATATTTGTGCTTTCCAAAACCCATGTTGAAACATAATCCCTGATATGGCAATATCAAAAGGTCAGATCTTTTAAGAGGTGCCTGGATCATGAGGGCTCTGCCTTCATCAATAAAGTAACCTATACATAAATTAATAGATTAAAGAGTTAATGAATAAATGGATTGTCACAAGACAGAGACAGGTGGCTTTCTTGGAAGAGAAAGAGGGACCTGAGCTAGCACACTCAGCCTCCTCACACGTAATGCCCTGCCTGGCCTCAGGACCCTATAGCGAGTACCTATCAGCAAAAAGTCCCTCAGGAGACGCGCTCCCTTAACCTTGGACTTTCCAGGCTCTAGAACTATAAGAAATACTGTTTTTAAAAATAAATTACCCAGATTGAGATATTCTGTTATAAACAACATAAATGGACTAAGGCATACGCATACACATACGCATACACATACACATACACACAGAGAGAGAAAGAGAAAATATGAAAGAAGCTACATAAATGAAAATCTATATGGATGTGTTTAACATAAAAATATTAAACATATTAAATGACTGAGGCCAAAGTTACTCACATCAACAGTTGTACAACAGCTTGTGTTACCTATTGATAGAAAAAGAATTTCAAATTACCTAACAAAGCAAAAGTCAGTATTCTGCTATATTCACAAGACAGACCTAAAGCAGATTAAGTGGTGACAAGCTACACAATGTATTTATCTCTTTAGTGTTCCACGCAGACATATGAAAGTCTCTAAGAAGTCCTGATAAACAAATAAACAAACAAAACCTCTCAAATATTGTTTAACCCAGAAATTCCCATATTTATTTGGCCACCCCTCTCTGCACACATACACTTGTTTTTGGCACTTATGATCATCTAAATCTAGTGGTTGGAATACTCTTTGGGAAGTCCTTTCTTGGATTTATCATCCAATTCATATGTGTTTTTGTTCGCAACATTCCTTCTGCTTGTTACCTGGATTCTGCCTGTCTTTGCTTCTCCTAATCTGTAGCTCAACCTATGATCAACCAAGTTCTGCTATAACACAGTCTTTTCTCTGATATTTTTAACAGGCAACATTTTCAAATATACTACTTTATTCTCCTGTTTTTATTTTGCTATCAGTGAATATTCAAGTTGGATGATCTTTTCAGAATGTTCCAATTCTGAAGTTTTATGTTTTTCTGATTTCATGAAAAAGTGTTAGTTCATAGGAGCAATTGATGCTGTAGAGAGTGCTCCCTGAGAATAACTATTTATAAGGGAGAACTGGAAGAATTCTTTTAATAGCACCAAAAAATACGCTACTACGATAAAGTTATAACTCAAGTAATTGTGGGTATACCCTTCACTAAATCGTCTTGGGAAATTAATTCTAAAATAGCAGTAGGATAGCTGGTACTATGCCATTCAAGAAGCTGGAATAACACTTTGACAACTTTATAGCTTCAGCTCAAACATGCAGACGCCTAGATCACAATATTTGAACGTCCACAGCCACAGGAACCATGGTGATCCTTTCATAGTTTCAGGGTGATTGCTGTTCTGCAAACTGAACCAACTTGGATGTTTCAGTTAGGTACTTTTTTTTTTTTTACAAGACTCGGTGGAAAGATTTAATAAGAGGAAAATATAGATAGAGCAGGCATATTTTCTTAAATTGGCAAAGGTGAGCATATGGCTTCTAAAAAAAATTTAATATAAAAATGGGGAAAAACTTGTTGTTTCCAAAATTGAGCAATTCGTTTAGACTTTATTTGCTGTCTTGTATTAGTGTTCATATTTTTGCATATTGGTTTGCACTTTCCTAACTAAACTGTAATAACCTGAGAATAAGAATTTGATATGGGCTTTGTATCCACCAAATGCTCCAAAGTAGAGTACAATAAATTTTGAAACAAATAGTTAATGACTAAAAGAATGAAGATGAGTCTTCAAAAATAAAGACAAATCAACTGAGTTAATATGCACCTAATGGCCAGAAAATCACAAGGCAAATATTAGGCAAAAGTTATACCAAGAGGTATATGAATAAGAGCCTAGAAGACATGAAAGTGATTCAAAAGCTATAAAAGCAGGAGGTATTTGGATCTGAACAAAAGGGGAACAATGGTAATTTCAATGAAAGTCTTGTAAGTGAAGAGAAGAATAAAATGTATGTTTAGGGTCAGGATGATGTGAGAAGGGGAAAACACATAATTCTTCAAGAATATTTATCAGAAAAAGAGGACAAGTACTATGAAGGATAATAAAGTGAGGTTATTGAAAAGCACATAAAAATGAATTATATCAAAAGTTGAATACTTAGTGTTATTTAAAATAAAGGAAGAATAAACTGATAAGAATTGAAGTTATCTTAAGAGCTAGTTAGATTATCAGAGACTATGAAGGAAATTCAGAATTTATTGAAGTTTAAACTCAGTGGTTGATAGTCTACCTTTTTCTGAGACATTGTAAGAAGAAAGGCATATTTAGAAGTCTGAGTTCTTGGTGATTATAGTAAATGTTAGTCTACAAATGATGTTGACAAGCACATTGTAGTTAGGTAATTGAAACCAGCCATTTTCACAAATTCTTTCCTTGTTATCCCATTATACAATTGGATTTTTCATTAATTCAGTCTGAAATTAGAGTTATTTCTTCAGGTTAGACAAGAAAACTAAAGGCATAATTTCCAAGGACACAATCCTAAATTTGTGACTTCCCTTCAAAAGTATTTATGCAAAATATTATCTATTTTGTTAATTTTTATATATAAATTTTACTCTCCTTTTCCTAAGATAATTTATTTTGAATAAAGTTGATGTGGAAATCCAGAATGAAATTAGAGTAAGAAAAGGTAGGAGTTCAAATATTTGAGTTGTTGATTAACAGACTTGGTGGAGCCAAAGACCAGATTCAAACATAAGATTATGATAGGAGAAGGAATCCATATGAGATTTAATGAAAATCATATTGACTATCTTATGTCTGTAAACATTTTAATTGTACACTGATGTAGCACATTCCACAGGCTGAGAATGATGCTGGGAAAGCATTTTCCTTATCATCTGATTGCAGAACTTCTGTGACACCACAGCATTTTCATACTCAATCTGAAGTGAGTATATGATCATTTTTGTCTTTTCTAAAGTTATATACTTGTGTCTGAGGGAGGAAGAAATTCTACAAGAAATTTTAAGAATGGATGCAAAAGGAAAGAAAACAAAAAAATTAAAATGTCTTTTAAAAATAATGCAGGACTTCATTTTCTAGTATTGATTGCATTTTTTTAAAACTTATGATTTTATTTTTTTGTAGATATTATTATATCACCCCAGTATTAAGCTCAGTACCCAAGAGTTATCTTTTCTGCTCCTCTCCCTGCTCCCAATCCCCTTCTCAAGTAGACCCCAGCATCTGTTGTTTCCTTCTTTGTGTTCATAAGGTCTCATCATTTAGCTCTCACTTACAAGGGAGAACTTGCTGTGTTTGGTTCCTGGGTTAGTTTCCTAAGGATGATAGCCTCCAGCTCCATCCGTGTTCCTGCAAAAGACATGATCTTGTTCTATTTATGGCTGCACAGTATTCCATGATGTATATGTACCATATTTACTTTATCCAGTCTGTCACTGATGAATATTTAGGTTGATTCCATGTCTTTGCTCTTGTGAATAGTGCTGCAATGAACATTTGCATGTATGTATCTTTATAGCAGAAAGGTTTATATTCCTTTGGATATATACCCAAGAATGGGATTGCTGGATTGAATGGCAGTTCTGCTTTTAGCTCTTTTAGAAACTGCTTATTTCCTATGCAGTATTTTAATAGGATAATCTTGCTATACTCATTACTAGCTGTTGCCTGAGCTATTAAATACAACTTTGATCAGTTAGCATCTATAGTATGAATTAACAAATTCGTTAACATTTCTGATTAAAATGCACAGTTTTAGAAGAATATTTGCTGTATAAATTGACTAATTATGGATATTTTGCAGAATATGGCAGTTGGAAAAACCATTTAATTACTTAGAAATATATGTTTGTTATAATTAAATATAGGACATCCATAAAAGTTTAGTAAAGATTAATAATTTTGAATTTTCATTCTTTCACCACTAATTTTTTTAAACCTCTGGTTATAAAACAAATTCAAAACAAATTATTAAGTAAATATAATTCTTAGAACAATAAGAACAATGGTAGCAGAAACTAACTCTAGATGACTATTGCAAATAAATAAGTTATTTAGCTTCAGCATGGCATTTGACAAAACGTAAGTTATATTATAGGTACATGCTTTTTTTAAAGTTCTACTATGTGATAATTGCATTTGAAATGTATCACTTGATCCAAAGATTACCATTTAATCCAACTTAAATGAAACAGAGATTTAGAGAACAGAGATGTGAAAAGACGAGTGAGTTTCTAATTTTCCTCATCTCCATCCTCTAATCCGCTCACTGTGGGCCTTAGTCTCAGGCTCAGCACCTTTACTATCAGCCTCAGCAACTGTACGTACTCCCACAGTCCTAGTGCAGCAGTTCAGCATCTCTAGCTTTAACCTGAGACTTGGCATGCTGTCGTGTGTATTCAACTAACTAGTGGGCATTTTCATTTAAAGATTGACCACAGGGCCAGGCACAGTGGCTCATGCCTATAATCTCAGCACTTTGGGGGGCCAATGCTGGTGGATCACAAGGTCAGGAGAGGGAGACCAGCCTGGCCAACACGGTAAAACCCCGTCTCTCCTAAAAACAATACAAAAATTAGCTGGGTGTGATGGTGCATGCCTGTAGTCCCAGCTACTCGGGAGGCTGAGGCAGGAAATCACTTGAACCTGGGAGGCGGAGGTTGCCGTGAGCCAAGATCACGCCGTTGCACTCCAGCCTGACTACAGAGCAAGATTCTGTCTCATAAAGAATTAAAAAATGACCACAAATCAAATGTCTAAAATTCATCTTATGAACTCTCTCCCAAGAACACAATTAAGTCTTGTCACCACTTAACTTTTCTAAAAAAAAAAAAAGATGTCAATTTGTTATTCTCTTGGTCCGGTAACTTTGGAAATATCAGTCTTTCCACCGCCCAGCTGCAGAACTTCATGTGCAAAAGGGCACATGACTATTGCCTGGCATGCGGTGGAATAAAAATAGCTAGTCCTTTTGCAAGGAGGCTGAGATTGTATTCAGGGAAAGGAAGAAACACCACAGTTTTCCGATAAATATAATGACTTCTGTTTTATTTTTACTTAAAAAAATGGCAACAGAATCTACTTAAAAAATCCCTAAAGTCAATGTTTCCATGATAAGAAAAAAACTATAAAAATAATTCCATAGAAAGAGACTCTAAACAAACAGCCCCAAATTTACAAAATGTTATGTTTCTATTTTGATAGTATTTCACCTCCAGAAAGTCCCAGACTGTCTCTACTGAGGATTATCTACTTTTAATATTGTCACTTAATAGCAAAGAAATGACTTTTGCATGTTCTTGATGTTAGAAAGATATCTCATTTCCAATCCTTTTACAGAAATATCCTCAGATGCAGAGCCATATAAATGTTATAAAAGAGTATTCCTTCAAAATAGAGATATATTTACAGCTCGTTGCAACATAGATAACATGATGACAAATAAAACTGCATAATTTTTTCTGATTTAAGGAGGCATTTTTTTTCTAATGCTGAAGATGTAAAATATTAATTCATTTTCTAAAAAAACAAAACACTTCATTTTCTTAAATTAAAAAAAATCTACATTTGATCTTGTAAATATGCATAAACTCTGGTACCCAGATACCTAATATTTTCCTTGTCAATCACATGTGAAATCATTCAAGGATTTGTAGATCCTTTTATGCAAAGTTTAGAAATTCCAGCAGCACCAGAATCACCCAGGAACTTATTGTAAATGCAGATGCTTACGGTTCAGCTCAGCGAGACTAAATCAGAATCTACACTTGAGCAAGATTGCCTGGTGATTCTTACAAATATTAAAGTGTGAGAAGCCATGCTGTAGAACATAATGGCGGCAGCAGGAAGCAGTCTGGTTGGGGTAATTTTAAAAATTTGATTAGGTAAGTGGATTTCAAATGAAATTGCTGGAAATAAGTCATTTCTGGATATAAGTCAGTTTATTCTGGCTCAAATCTTAATGTTTAACTGCTTTCTCAATTTTACCATATTATCTAGCTTGTAAAATGTTTTCTATATTATTTGGCCTTCATTTGTTCATACGTGGGGGCTGGAAAACCACAAAATATCTTTCCAATTGTGAAGAACATTCAAAATCTTAGATAAAAGTGGTCTCAAATTTATTGTTTGTTCACTTTCAGTAATTATGTAAGACATTGGGGAAAGGTACTAACTAGGAGAAATATGGATTATCATTTCTCTTTATTTTTATTATGTTCATGATGACTTCTTCCCTGCAGTCCCCACCCTAATGCATACACACAATTCCCCAAAATGATGAAATACTATTATTATTCTTTGTTAACACATTTTTTTAGTCACAGAAGTAGAGTTATATAAGGGTGGAAGACCAAAAAATGTCCATCTCAAACCCTTTTCTAGCCTCAATGCACAGTGCTGCAATGTTACTATAATTTCCCAACTCTTTGATCAGTTGTGTGTCATATGAGAAAAAATTGCTTTCTCAGCTTTGGATATCCTGACTTTAAAATCTCTTCAGACTCTTGCCAGATCTAAAATGGAATGGGTTTGAGTGTGAGTGACATGAGTGAGAAGTGACTAATCTCTGCCACCCATTATTTTGAAGGTTGCAAAATTAACTCACTTTCTCTTTGTTAACGTAGCTGGAAAGAATGAGGCAGTTGCAGAAATACAAGTTATTTCACTATGAAGTTTGTTAATTATGCTCGCCTCTATTTTCTATTTGTAAAGATATTTGATAGTCGTTTCTGTTAAGAATTATCCCAGTTTTCATTAGTGAGTTTTGCAGCTGCTTGGAGTTCCTGGCAGGCAACACTGTTTAAGACTGGGTAAGTCTAAAATGTTTTCCCTAAAGTTTCTGTTCATATTGAAAACAGACACACACACTCTTGAATGTTTAAAGCAGAATTGTTTCTGGCCAAATTTTCAGTGTCAACACAAAATACTGCAGAAGAAGTTATATTTTAGTTTTCTTTTTTCTTTTCTTTTTTTTTGGTGGGGGGAAAATCCAGAGAAAAATTTGAGGATAAAAGAGAAGAGAAATAGATGGAGGAAAAAGAGAAGTCAAGAAAGGAGAGATTGCACTACACCGTTTAACCCAAGTTTACAACAATTAATTTTAAGGAAATAATTGCTAATAATATGCTACATTTTTTCCAAGAAGGATGCATATAACTTAACATTTCAAGAGCTTTCCTTCTGAGAATGTGAAACTCAGAATGAAGAGAAAAATATTTATAGAAATAAGTTAATCCTTATATAGTATGATTCATTTTCTACTGCTTAAGCGATTACAATCTTTCACAGAAAAATTAGAGTGAATTGACTGTCAAGAAAAATAAATTGATCTTGAAACTATATTACAATTGCTTATATTGTTGTATACAACTATCTATGTAATGGAGGCTTAAAAGCTTAAAAGATACATTTTAGATTTTAAGACTAATTTTATGCTAATGATAGATTTTTTCAGACTAATTACATTTACATAAATAACGCTTCTTTTAAAAATTACCTTAAAAGGAAGATTCCATTCACTAATTATTTAAAGGTGTTGAAGTGCATCTTCATGAAAGAATGGAACAGAGAAATATTTTACTAAGAGGAAAAAGTTCTTACTGAAGAGAAAGAGAATTTCCAAAAATTTTATATTTCAAATTTGCCTACACTATCTCAAAAGGCTTGTGGTTGGTAAAATCTGTTAATAAAATATTTCATAATAAAAATGATTCTTTTTAAAGAATAATGTTTTTCATATTGCAAACCACAGAGTAAGAATGTATCTGGTTAGTATCAGAAGCTCTATAATCGGTAGTATAATAATATAGACAATGAGCCTTTGAAAATTACAATGAATCCTTCTCATTGTTTTTAAAAATAATGCCTCTGGCCGGGCGCTGTGGCTCAAGCCTATAATCCCAGCACTTTGGGAGGCCGAGCCGGGCAGATCACGAGGTCAAGAGATCGAGACCAACCTGGCCAACATGATGAAACCCCGTCTCTACTAAAAATACAAAAATTAGCTGGGCATGGTGGCGGGCGCCTGTAGTCCCAGCTACTTTGGAGGCTGAGGCAGGAGAATTGCTTGAACCCTGGAGGCGGAGGTTGCAGTGAGCCGAGATTGTGCCACTGCACTCCAGCCTGGCGCCCACTGAGATTCTGTCTCAATAAAATAAATAAATAAATAGATAAATAAATAAAGCCTCTTTCTATATTTGCTTTAATAAAATAATGAACTAGCCAATTTAGAATACATGTGGTTCTTATTCTCTTTAGCCATAAGCAATAATTTGTTTGTTACAAAAATGTAATGAGTATGAAACTACAAAGTAAATGAAAACCTAGGATGGTATAGGTTAAGCACACAAAATCGACCAAACTGACACATGATGGACATGAGAATTATGGAAGACATTTAACTCTTACCTAAGAGTAATGGCCACATGCATATTGGGATACGAGTGCTTAAATAAGTGGAGACTGGTGAGGAAAAGAGAAACTGATTAGGAATTTACTGAGTAAAACCAGGATCATTGAAAATATTACACCTTCAGTTAGAGAGGAGCTAGAAAAAATCCATGTAATGAAACCAAAAAGCCCCTGTCTTTCTTTGCTGTGCCTCTGGGTAGAAAACTATTATTCTCATTTTCTTCTTCCTTTATCCGCATCTCCTAAACTTTCTCACCATAGGCCTGCTATCAGATGAACCAGGGACTCTAATTTTTATTACCTACCTCACCACCACCCTTTGGGGAAACCCCAACCAAGAAATGAAATTGAACTAGTTCTAGGTTTGTATTGCCCCTTAATGCCAGGAAGAAATAAATCTGAAATTTTCCTGAGGAAAGCATGCTCAATTGTAGCTCCTTAAGATTATCAAAAGTTCTGAAATGTTACTATTTAGTTCAACTACATATGAAGAAAAAGAATATTATATGTAAAACAAAAATTAATAGGTCATAATGCAAGAAAATCAATAAAAAATTGATTTAAGTCATCTCTAAGACATAAAATGTTAAAAATAAATGATTTCAAAAATACAAAAATACTTAAATAAGGAAAGTTGGGAAGAGTTGTTAATATCAAACAAAATAGATGTTAAGGAAAAAGTTCTTAAGAAAAAAATGAAATCATTATAAAAGAATATAAGTTTTAATAGAAGAGTTAATTGCAATTCAAAATTTGTGTACATCAAATCAAAGAGCCTTAAAGTATTGTAAGACACCACAAGAGGAAATTGAAAAACCGAGTTCGTGTCCTTTGTAGGGACATGGATGAATCTGGAAACCATCATTCTCAGCAAACTGACACAAGAACAGAAAATCAAACACAGCATGTTCTCACTCATAATCGGATGTTGAACAATGAGAACACATGGACACAGGGAGAAGAGCATCACACACTGAGGTCTGTAGGGGGGACTAGGGGAGGAACAGTGGGAGGTAGGGAGTTGGGGAGGGATAACATGGGGAGTAATGCCAGATATAGGTGACAGGGATAGAGGCAGCAAACCACATTGTCATGTATGTACCTATGCAACAATCCTGCATGTTCTTCACATGTACCCCAGAACCTAAAGTGCAATAAAATATACATATATTTTTTAAAAAGATGTATCATATAGAAAGAAAAAAAAAGCCCAGTGTCAAGTTGTTATTAAGCTCTATTACCTTATAATATAAACTATCTCAGATTTTCTCAAACTTGAATAATGTTCATATAAAAATCAACTAGAGGTTATCTTAAAATGCAGATTCTGATAGAATAGAACTGGTGGGGGGTTCTGAGATTCTGTAGTTCCAACAAGCTCTTTCCTGATGCTAATGCTGCTAATCAATGGATCACATTTTCACAAGTAAGGAAGGTTTATAAAGGACAGTGGGGATGAGGGGAATCATCTCTGTAACAAGAGTCTCAAGGATTCCATATCAATATGATTTTTGTATCAGCACTCATTCATGGATTCCTGGGGGTGAATGAAATACACAGCGGATCCTGGAAGGAGCAGAATGGTGACAAGAGATTTTGAGGGAAGTGTGTGGATAGCTTTATATGGGTGAATTTAAAGTGCATCATGTGAGTGCCAACAGAAAGCATCCACTGCAGAAGAGGCATTTAACAACCAGGGAGAAAATATAAGATCTGGTGAATGTCAAGGAGTCTCTGTTCTTGACCACCTCTGTGTTTCCAAAACTCTATAGATGGAGTGGCCAAAGAGACAGAGACCAGCCACATGTATTCTTTTGCAATAAGGCCAATCGAACTATTGCCGATACAGAATAAAATTAACCTATTAGTAGCAAAAACTGATGCTGAGTTCTTCATACAGAACCATCTCACAAGGAGACCAGGTAACTCCTTACAAGTTAAATTAATGAGACTGCCTTCTAACCTGAAGGAAACAGCAGTATAAATTTACTGGAGTTTACGTCTGCTATGGATAGAAACTTTCTGTCCCTGTTTGCAGTGATCCTGCCAGTATTGCCATTTAACAATTTAGAAAAAACCTGATTTATTTATAGATGATAGATAACTCATAATATCCCTGAGTGGAGGAGGGTTTCATAGTAAAATAGGTGGGTCATTAGCTGCATGACCAATGACCAACTAAAGTACTAGAGAGGACATATTTTTTTAAAGGGTCCCATAATAAATAATTTAGACTTTGTATTCCACAAGGTCTATGTCACACCTACTAATTCTGCAGTAAGACTAGAAAAGCATCTATGGCTATACCACCCTGAATGCGCCCGATCTCGCCCAAGCAAGGTTGGGACCGGCTAGTATTTGGATGGGAGACCGCCTGGGAATACTGGGTGCTATAGGCTTTTTCTTTAAGATATAAATTTAAAAAAAAAAAAGACTGGAAAAGCAGCCACAGACAGTACATAAATGAATCAGTGTATATGTGCTGCAAGAAAACTTTATTTACAAAAATAGGTGTTGGGCCAGATTTGGCCCTTTGCTGAGTTTGCTGATCTTTGAGCTTCAGCACCAACTGAGGAATGGCACTCTGTCATTGGTGTGTTGTCCTTTAGGATATGACATATGAACAAAACCATCAGTTTCTCATCTAACAGTATCATCCAGGAACCATGAAGTGAAAATATAACTGATACTTCTCACTTTCATTCAGACAGTTTACTTGAGTTCATGCTTCCAACACACTGCTGAATTTAAGGTGATGGTTCTTAAGGTAGTGAGTGCTTCCAATAGGACACAGTAATGGTTCTACTGAACTGAAGCTACGGGTATCATCTGGTACTTTGTACTCCCTGTGTGGGTGAACTAGCAGGCAAAGAACACAGTTACTGTATTTGCAGGGATGATTCAACCTGATTATCATAAGGAGCAATGGTTTCTCCTAGATAATAGGGGCGCTACAGTATATATAGTACTTTCTTCCATTCCCTGTGAAAACACTGGACAGACTAATTTAGCAATTATGGCTTGACCAGGAGAAGGTAATTAAGACTTCAGACGTTATTGAGATGAAAGCCTGGATCATGCAGAGAAATGCAACCTGGATGTCTATAAATTTTGAGGAAAGCAGTATCTAAAACGAATATTAGAGAAAGGAAATTATAAATATCAATTATGGTCATATAAGTAATTGTAGTTACAGGAACTAAAGCTTGTTACAAAAACCTTCATGTATTGTGTAACTTGTAAAGATTACAGGCTGACATTACTATAAATATGCAGCAATAATAAAAAGTTAATTTACAACATAAATGGATGTGATTGATGCAGAGTGGACTATAACAGATGCTTTTGTTTATTCTGAATATCAACTCTGATTTTAGCTATGGTGGTGGTGGATAGTTTCATATGGGTATTCATAACTTTGTGCCAAATTGACATAAAGAGCATGCTACATGGCTATATTTTCCACCTGCATTGCCTCTAGTAGAAGAGAAGGGATTGTAGATTATTATATATAATTGATAGGAAAGGATAATAAATGAAAGGTAAAATAAGACGTGGAAGAAAGCTGTCAAAGTAAAATGGGTGACTAAAGTATTAGAGCAAAGAAATTGTGCTTTATATAATGGAGCACAATTTTCTCATAACCATGCTATGCCTCTCTAGCAAGTACAAGTATTTTCTCATCTCCTTGCTGCATCTCTTCTAGAAAGTACATCTCCCAAATGCCCTCAGGGATGAAGTTCTGGTTATGAATTACTCACACTTGTGCAAAGGTTGGCAGGCGAAAGTGTGACAAACGCCATCTGTGGCAATCAGGTCGCAGAGATTACAGAACTCTGTGGCAGCCTGGCCCACGTGGCAGGTGTTGTCACCAGCGTCATAGGTATGAGGTGCAGTTATGATCGTGGTGCTATCAGGAATATCAGAAGCATTGACTTGATCACTGAATTGTAAAATTGTAGATGTGCACTGTGGCCTTTAATTAAATAGTGCAATGTCGCTCCAGCTTCTGATTCTCTGGACTTTTAAAATGTGTTTTTATATGTATATTTAAGATATTTGTATCCTTTGTATATCACTACATACATCTTGAGTGGGTGTGTCTTTTGTCTGCTACATCTTGGCTGCTTCAGGGAGAGGATGCCATCCTACTGCTTGTTTGATTTCTCTTTAAGTAGTCATGTCTCAACTTAGCCACTGAAACTGGGACACTCATTTTTCAACTGAAGACAATTGAATGTCTCAATAATGTAATACGACTGTTTCTTGGAGAAGACTTCAGTTAATGCTGAATTCTACAACACCACAGCTTCCTTATATTGTAACTTTGCTGGTCTTATTTACACACAATTAAATACAAAGCCCAACTTAGGTAAAAGAAAAACAGTTGTATCTCAGGCACCAAGTCATCTCCTGGTTTGGTGATATGCCAGACTTAAGCACTCATCTGCCAAATTATTCATCTCTCTGTGTGCCATGGCCAATGCATTTGCCAAACATTCCAGGTGTCAATTGCTTTACTTATGCTTTGTTGGAAAGGATAAAAAGAAACTCTCTAGGAAATATTGCCAATTAAGAAAAATAGCTTTTTTTAATGGAGATGTATTCTTTTCTCCTTAAATTCCATTAGGTACTTAGCTTTCAGATTTTCATATGTTTTACAGATTTACAGATAATTTTCCAGTTTGGCATGTTTATGGTTGGCCACATTTGAATATGTGCATAAGAGAATGTATTTATTGGACATATCAATCTGGTTTCTGCTCTATCCTTACTGTTCTCTGCGAAACTCCTCCATTTCCATTACCAGTTGAGCAAAGCTGCAGGCATGGCCTTGTTCTGTACCTCCTAATCCACCCCCAAAACCACACGCAGTAGGAGGTTCACAGTGGGTCCATGACCAACGACAGGTAACCTGTAAAATGACAGGACCTATAAAACTGTCTGGTATTTAAAAATCTTCCCCAACAAGGATCATAATGTTTAGCTTGGCCTATCAAATACTCTTTCTTAGGAATTTGAACTATTGCCAGTTCATTAGTACTTAGAAAAGTAAGAAAACCTACAATCTGAAGCAGAGAAAGTTGAAGAATTACACATGTCCAATTATTTTTTAGCATCAAGTGTGTGATTTGACAATGGCTATTAAAACCACTTAAGCAATACGGATTTCAAGGGGAATAGATACTAAATATAGCAGACATTTTTAAAATGTCATTTTATCTGAAGCAGGTCTAGGACATGGCTTTTGTATTCAGGATTTCAAAAACCTTTAATAATTCAGTTCACAATATTTACAGCTCATTTTAAATTGCTACTTTTAATTGCCGCAAGATCTGAAATCCATATCCTGAATCCATCATACTCTCTTAATTATTCCTCTAGATGGTGCATAATAATATAGCATTTTCATCATATGTGTAAAATTCACTAATTAGAAGTTGTATTTGTGTGCAAATATTAGATATAACTTGCATGTATTTAAGTATCTAATATAAAATGTACACATGTGCCTAAACAGATGCAGAAGAAATTAAGCCTGTATTGACATTGTTTTGGGCGGTACTATGTCTTCATGTCATACCCATATTCTTGGTATATTGCAGGATTACATCCTGGATAGCTCACATTGAAATTAATTACAGGCTATGACATCATTATCAATTGAATGAAATAAACTTTATTAAAATATATACTTTCCGTCTCTCTGAAAACTTTGCCTATTCATCTAAGCATGCAAAACAAAGGGTTTTATGGAAGCAACAAGATCCCAGATTAAGCTGCCAGATCAGTTTAATCAACTCTGGAAGGAAATGGAGTGACAGTTGTCCAAACCAGATCACACTTACATTCTCATCAAGTCAGTTAATCCTGTTCAACCAACTGTTATTGTGGAAGAGTAAAAAGGATTCTACCTTCTGGCAGCTTGCAATATGGTTTGGAAAACAAAAATGTATATAAGCTGAGAGAAGCTATGATAAAAATTCAAATAGAATTACAGACAAATTGCAAAGGAAGAACAAAGGAAGGAAAGATTATTTTTGATTGTTAATGAATGTCAAAGGCTTAGAAGACATATTATTTGAGTTTTCCTGTGCAGGATGTGGAGAACTTCATTGTTTTAAACTTTGTGAACAGATAATGTAGTTTAACTCTGCTGGCATACACTATTGCACTATTTTAGTTTTCACTTAACTCATTTCTGGCTGGCCTCTCTCCTGCATCCTTCATATATTTACATATAATCCAAAATTTTTCCAAATATCAGTTTTTCTCATATCATTCTCATTGTACAGTATCCCTCTTCATTTGATAGTTTGCAAATTCCAAAAGGGGTTTTAAAACATTTATACTCTGCTTCCTTCGTATTTTTATGGTTCAATTCAATGTTTTGATAGAGAAAATTATTCTCATTCCCCCTAATTTGCTATTAACAAAATGGCTTATGTGCTAAACAACTTGTATTTAGCTGTCATTCCCAACTTTGATAAGTTATATTCAACTCACATTTACTAGATCTGCTTTACATACGTGCTATATATTTTTTTGTGATTTTCAAATTCTGCAGGTTGTTAGGAGTGAATAATTCTAATCACAAGAGAACATTCCTTCTGTGCTATTGCCTATGCTGATCTGTACTGAGAGAAAAAAAATGAAAGGCAAAACTTGAGATAATTCCAGTTTTGTTTCAGTTATTTGATATATCAGTCAAAAGAATTATAGATCTGAAATATTCAGATAATTGTTCAAATGGTACATTTTAGTGTTAAGCAAAACTTCACATTCTAATATACGCAGAAATAATCCCTTACTTCTAGTCTTATTTATTAGGTGCTGAACAATACCACTGATTCTTCCAAGATATGATGATACCATTTAGCCCATTATTATTGCAGTACATCAGGGACGAACAGAAAGAAAAAAAGAATTATCTTAAACTATATTGAATTGAATTTTTAAGTCAATTAAGCTTCAAATTTCATTATCACAGATAAAATACTAATTTTCTTTAACTGTGTATTGCAATCTTCTTATGGAATTTCTAAGGCATTGCTTTTTTCCCCTTGGGGATCTTGTCTTATTATATTCGTACAGTCTTTCCCACCGATCCCATTTATTATTATTATTAATACAATTTAATAGATTCTAAATGATAACCTAGTGCCTTAATAAATTTTAGAAACCTTCCTGGGGTCCTCTTTACAACAAGAGAGGAGCTGTTGCATAGCAGTACTATGCTTATTGAAGTGTGCTCCAGGCTAGAAGGGCCCTAACGATGTATAAAACTGAAAACTAAGGTCTACAAATATTATAAACACAAAATAAATGCTTTGACTTTAAGAAAAGTTCTATGCAGCCGGGCGCAGTGGCTCACACCTGTAATCCTAGCACTTTGGGAGGCCGAGACGGGTAGATCACGAGGTCAAGAGATCGAGACCATCCTGGCCAACATGGTGAAACTCCATCTCTACTAAAAATACAAAAATTGGCTGGGAGTGGTGGCGTACGCCTGTAGTCCCAGCTACTCGGGAGGCTGAGGCAGGAGAATTGCTTGAACCCAGGAGGCGGAGGTTGCAGTGAGCTGAGATCGCGCCACTGCACTCCAGCCTGGCGCCTGGCGACAGAGCGAGACTCTGTCTCAAAAGAAAAGAAAAGAAAAGAAAAGAAAAGAAAAGAAAAGAAAAGAAAAGTGCATGCAGATTTATTATCAATAATTCGAGCCTTATTCATGCAAATTATAGAAGGACATTTTAGTAAATGGCTCATCGAATAATCTGCAGTGGTCTATGGTGTATTTGAGAAATATACACTGTTTTGGTGGTACTGGAAAACAGTTCTCTGCTAATCTTGATTTGTCAGGACTTGAAATGCCCCTATGATACTGATAAAGTCAGAAAATAAATGGGTTTTGACCATAATCTGACTCACAGTTAGGCCTAATTAGACTCTCTTGGCAATACTTCCTTCATTCCTTAGTATAATTGAACTAAATTTCCTCAACATTAGCAGAATTCTCATAGAAACTCCCTAAGTGGAGACACTTAGAAGTTGACTTCCATAAGAAAATTGTAAATCAAAAATAAATGCTCAGTTTATACATGAAAAATTAGTTTTACAAAGGAGATAAAAAGACTATAATAAAACAAAAAGTATGAAAAAATATGACAAAAATTATGATTTTATAATATTGTATATAGTTTTAAAATAATGTTAATTTATGATGCTGAGTTATCACTTTACATTTTGTATAAAAAGTAATAATTGCTGAATATGTTTCTTGAAAAAGAGTAAATCTTAGAATCTATAAATTTAAAGAAAAAATATTTGGAGTTTTGTGTAATAAATATTTTATAATTTAGAATAATTCAACAGGATCATTTGTGCTTTGTGGAAATTGTACATAAAACTATACAATGTGAGAAATGATAGTGACCTTAGAGTTTATCTAGATTATTTTTAAGACTTTGGGGAATAGAGGAAAGACTAGATATTATGTCTCCTAAATACCAGTCCAATTTTCTTCTCTTCCATTTTATTGCTCTTTAGGAAACAAGTATAAGATAAATCAGAGACAAAATTGGATATACCTATGGATAGAAAATACACATATAAGTATAGGTTTTTGTACACATGTGCACACAATTGAAATGGCCTCATATAGTAGTCATGGAATAAAATAAGTTCTATTTGGTTAATGGTTATTGAGAGGTAAAACTATGTTGACACCCCGTTCCCCCAAGTTCCCCCATGTGTCATGAAAATCAGTGTGTGTGTGTGTGTGTGTGTGTGTGTTTGCACATGCATAAGCATGTTCTTTGGAAGTTACATATTGTTTATATTAATCAGTCATCCATCAGTTGATAATTGCTCACATAAAAGGTATATGATTTTCATAGGATTCTGAATTCATTA
Organism: Cacajao melanocephalus; assembly: GCA_963573385.1. Lineage (NCBI taxonomy): Eukaryota > Metazoa > Chordata > Mammalia > Primates > Pitheciidae > Cacajao > Cacajao melanocephalus. The sequence continues at coordinate 86,483 of CAUYLG010001092.1, read as the reverse complement.
AATATAAGTGATAGAACATATATAAGGATACAAATTCAAATTCTGAAATACAGTTCTGCAATTGATCATGGCATCTTGATTTTTCTTACTTAAAGTTGACTTCATAGAAAACCAGTTATCAGTTATCACAGATTTATAGGACGAAAAACGTGGACCTGACAACAGCAGATAATTCTCCCGGCAGTGGTTGCTGGTAGTCATGACACTGCTTTCAACTGTCAGGACTCATTCATGTGTACCAATATTGTAGACTTTCAACACACGAAACAACTGTTGACAGTTCTGCTGACATGTCTCATCTTATTTAATCAAATATATCAGAATAATCTAGCCATTACCTGATTTCTATATTTCATAAATGTGAAAACATTTTCACAAAGTATAAAAATGTACAGAACGTAGACTGTTCTGAGGAAAAGCATGCTGCCTGATAATGTAAAATTACAATATTTTGATCCATAGGTGATAGCATTTAGAAAAATATCATATCTTCTTTGTTGAAAACCCTGTAAATTTGATATGTGATATAACAACCCTGTTGTTTCTAGGGCATAAGTTCTTACTAGACCATGGAAATAAATTATATTGTATATTTAATCCAATTTTACTTTCCATGTTTATCCTTTTCTGTCCTTGTTATTGAAAATAAGAAGTGAAATAATTGAAATATATTTGTAAGTTTTCTCTATTTATGTTAAAATATTTCAATAATGATTTTTTAATTTTAATTTTTATTGCTGCTTTGTAATTCTGTAGTGACAAACCATGCCTTTTCTGTTATAACCTATGTTTTTAATGTAAATTATAAAATTAAATTGTACATTATCTGTTCAATCTACTTGGATCAATAAGTGATGCTATTTGAAACAATAGCATCTTACCTGTTGGTTTTATTTTAAGCACAATAATATTTTGTTTTAAGGAGAACAAATAGCTATTTTAAATTACTCTTTCATTCTTTATAATTCTGAGGTCTTAAATTAGTATTTTAAACATCTGTAAAAATTTTTTCTCTTTTATGTTCTTTATCTTTCCAATATAAGATGTCTGGACCGGACATAGGGTAAGATGAAATTTTCAATAATACATAAACTTTAAAGAATAAATAATTTGAGGGGTAAAAACAGAGTGGACAAATAGATGTGAGCTGGGAAAATAACTTTAGATGTTAATCAAATGTCTGGTTCAAAATGAGAAATTAAATATACATTTTTACCTTTCGTTTCCTGATTGAGACATAGTTTAACTCAAGTTTTTTTTTAACCAGTAGAAAGAACACTTCCTGTCAATTACAGTCTGATTTAAAAAATGACAATACGGAAGTCAGCTTATTTTTATCAACAAGATATTTTCAGTGTCCTAGGAAATGTCTCCTCAACTGTAATGACTGGTATTAGAAAGGTTGACATGACCACTTAAACAAACATACCTGTGTGTGTACTAAGGCTCCACAGAACAGGAATTGTCCTGAAATTAAGGGCAGTAAAAAATTTAGGCTGTCCCTCCAAAACAGGGGTTCTCACCCTCAGCAGCATTGACATTTGGGATCAGAGAGTCTTTGTTGTGTGTGGACAGGAGTCGGGAGACAGGGTTTGTCCCATGCACTGTTTGGCAGCACCCCTGGCCTCTAGCCACTACATGCCAGCAGTACTCGCCAAATGATGACAACTAAAAATGTTTCCAGACCTTACCAGATATCCTCTAGAGACAAATTACCCCCTTGATATTTGTTGAGAACTGTGTTCCAGTGTCTTAAAGAGATCCTTTAATTGTCTTTACTACAATATGCCTAGGGCCAGAGTTTCTCCTTGACTTCACAACAATTACACATTTAAGAGGACGATGGACATTTTAAGAACAAAGTAAACTCTTCTATTTTCTGGGGACCCTTGTAGTCAGCTTCTGAATTGCCATATGATTATAAAAGACAGAGAAAAAGAATTCATTGTGTTTCAGTTGCTGTAAGCATTTACTTCAGAAGAGTAAAGAAAAAGCCGCTCTTAAGAGACTCCTCCCTTCCCTAGAATCATGTTCAGATCTGTGCAGACCTTGTTAACAACGCTCATCTACAATGCTTTAAGGGACCTCAAGATTAAAGTCTGCACCAGGGGAAATGCTCAATAGTGATTTTATTTTGGGTTTTAAACAGGAAAATATGGTGCTTCCCTTAGTCACAAAATCAGATATTTTTAAGGAAAGTCATATTTATGAGAGTCATAGTACTGTTGTAACCAAGCGAGCGCGAAATCACCACTGAGACAAAGACTAGGCCAAATTACAGGGTCTTTATTGCTGGAGGCCGCGGAGGACTCAAGGCTCTCTAACCCGCGGCCCTGAAAGGAGGGTGTTAAGACCTTTAATGCCCGTAAACCACCTCCTGGGTGGGGGTGAGAGTGAGGGGCTTCGGACATTTCGAGGGCCAGGGGACTTTGGACATTCCATGAACCACCTCCTGGGCAGGGGTGAGGGTGAGGGGCTTCGGACATTCCGAGGGCCAGGGGACTTCGGACATTCCAATTGTTACTTAAGTGGTTCACAGAAGTCAAGATAAGCGTTAGTTTACACATTGTCTAAGTAGGGTGGAAATTACAGACTTTAGTTACTTATAACAAGTCGCAGGAGCCAAGATAGCATTGATTTGGACTGCTTGCCTGTCACATTAGGGTTACAGAGCAGTTTCAATGGAAAGCCGAGGTATGGTCGAGGTATGCAGTTTATGGGGCAATTTCCATGTCACAGTACTAGTGGCAATCATATATGTACATATAAATATGAGTGTAAATATGTGTTTAATGTGTATATATATGTGTATGTATACATGTATATATGTGTGTATGTCAATATATAACAAGCATTAAAACAATGTTTAAGTACAATTCAAATATTAACTCATTTATTTATTCCTCATAATAAACCTATAAAGTACGATTATTATTCCATTTTATAAATGAGCAAACTGAAACATAAGAGACTAACCTGCCAGGATTCAAACATGGGCATTCTGGCTCTAGAATCAGTGTGCGATGAGTCTTCCGTTCAGCCAGTCGTTGTGTTCTACTTCTTTTCAATATAAAATACCCATTCTTGGCAGAGGATGATAAATAAGAATACTGAAGCTGTAACCGAACGTAGCCTGACTGGTGGGTTCCCCAGAGCTTCAGGTGCCCATCTGCCTGGGATGGCCATGTGCTATCACCCAGCTGTTCTTTGATTAATTTATTGTAGATTGATACTCATTTCTAGCTCCCTATTAGCTTCAGCAAGACGGAAGTCTTTTCCCGATGTATACAACTTCTTTCTGAGTAGTGGAAATAGCTGAAGGACAGATAAATTCTTCCAAGGATCAACCTCGGGATTATAAGAATAAGTATGAAGCCAGCAATATGCTTCTGTATGTTAGAGATAGATAATTTTCCTATAGTTCCCCTCATTTCCTGATGTGCTTTTGGGGTTGGATTAAATGTTCTCCTTTAAAAAAAATAAAATAAAATATTCCAAGCATCATGGAAAAAGGTTTTGTGTGTATTATCTAATTTAATCTTCATGAGAGCTGTAATAGGTAGGTATTATTTTCCAAGTATTTGCAGATGAGGAATTAAAAGCTCAAGAATTTAAGCTCCTTGTCTAGTCACACAGTCAGAAAATGGTGGAACTCAAGACTCAAATCCAAATCTCCATGACTCCAAAACCGTTTAACATTTATGCATCTTCATTTTTCTCTAAATTTAAGAAATTTGATTAGATTGCCTTTAAGACTTTGTGCAGCTACAGATGCTTGCACATCTATATTCTAGAATGTTGTTTTCCTAGAATTTTAACCTCAATTTAAGGATTTTTTAAAAGTAGTTCATATAAACATAATTTTACAGATAAATCTAGGGTATTAGCTTATATTCCATTGAATATTAATGTTTAATATTTTCTTATAGCTACCATATTTTATGTTATTGATGTCAAAAGGGAAACTGCAATTAGGTGAAGACAAAATCAGGCAGAAAAGGAGAAAATATCTAAAAGATTGATTAACTCAGTTTATATGAGAAATAGCACAGAGAAATGAGGCATAATAATCCTGAGACTACATCTGCCAAATTTCAGTTACAACAGTATCTGGATTCTTTTTATTTCCTTGTGATTATTATTGGTTAGGAATAATGTGTGATGGTTTTAGTTCATTAAATATCTGTACTATTACTGCCTATATTAGTGATAACAGAGATAATATTGAGAGATTTGTGGAATCATACAGATTTAATATTCCATTCTTGAAGAATACACTTAATATTTTGTAATTTTCAGTTGATTATAAGAAAAGGAATTCGCCATCAGCCCAAATTATTACTAATCTGAGTTATTGAGTGTTCACTGGAAAGACAGAGGGTTTATAGAACCAGAACAGTGAAGGTTCAGGATATTATGACAGGATGAATGGTTTAAAAAGAGAATGCTTAAGCCAAAGAGAATCTTTACCCTGCTCAAAAGCAACTAGTTGGCATTGGTATTCAAAGAAAGAGGTGGGGGCATTGGCCTTGGGTGCAAGAAATAATGAGGTGCATATTTGGTGGAGGATATAAAAATGATAATAAAACTGACAAAATGTTGGTCCTAACTTTTATTATCATCATGTGCTGGCAATTCTAAATAATGTCAATAAGAAAATACTCTTCCCTGAAGAGAAATCTCTGTTAGTCTAAATTCTAAACAGTTCTTGTTCTTGCTGAACTATATATATGTACATATATATATATGTATATACCTTATGAAACATTGAATACTATTCAAATTATTTAGAAATTTCCAGCTATATAATTGTCCTGAAAAATGTCATCTCAAGTATATAAGATCTTTTTGAAAATAATTTCTTAAGGGTTCAAAATCACGGGATATTGCATCTGGTACAGTTTGTGTCCCTAATCCTTGTGACAGTAATCTTACATGAGTAATGATAGCACGGTAATTGTAAAACTAAGAAACAGAAATTGAGTTATTTCAGATCGGTCAGTTGAAGTTTTTATTTGCCTTTAAAAGTTTTTATTTGCCTTTATTTGCCTGGACATTTGAAAGCTCTTAAAAAAATATGTAAAGGAACAAATGCCTAAACAGTTTTGATTTCTAGAATGTAATACGACATTGGATTTTTATAAATCTCTGCCAGACTCATCCTTGTGTTTTAGACATTTCCTAAGTATTTGTGTATTTGAGGCTTCATGCAAAATAACTTTTCAAAATAGAAATTAATAAAGTGTGTTCTTTTATCCCTGTGAGTGATATGTTGGCATATCTGTATACACTGTCTATTGAATTTATGTATGTGGAGAAGTTCAATTTTGACAGAGATAATGAAAGATTTGCAAATGTCAAAACAGAAGCCACGTAGCTTTTATTCATTAAGGAAACAGACTAATATATAGATATAAGATTTTCTTCCTTAGATAAAGCATACAATCAGGCTCACATCTGTAATTCCAAAACTTTAGAAGGACAAGGCAGGAAAATCACTTGATCCTAGCAGTTAGAGACTAGCCTGGGAAACATTTGTGGGACTCTGTTTCTCAAAAAAAAAAAAAAAAAAAAAAAAATGGGGCATGGTGGCACACGCTTGTAGTCCTGACTACTCAGGAGGCTGAGGTGGGAGGATCACTTAAGTCCAGGAGGTCGAGGCTGCAGACAGCTGTGACTGCACAACTGCACTCCAGCCTGGGTTACAGAGTGAGACCTTGTCTCAAAAAAATAAAAAGCATACATTAATATAGTTTAAAAAGTACTAGTTAAATACTCCTTTCCCTTCTCGATGTTGTAGTATTTTAGTGTATATGTAATTCCACAGATGAAGTTCAATAAAAGAAGCCTTTCACTGGCTATATTTCTTCTATGGCTATTTTCTTCACATTCTGATTGCCATTAAAAATAATTTTGTCATATAAAGTCAGGGACATTCAAAATGATCCAATCTGAGTGTTAAATACATGAGAAAAGTTACTACTGGAGAAAAATATAATGTAATTTACAATATATTTCAGAGACAAATTTTATTCAATTTGGAAAAAACAAAGTTTGCAACCTATATTGAGCTCTGTGAAAAGAGCATTTCCTCTCCCTGGATGAGGCTGTGATCATTTCAGTGAATTAATATGAGGGAATTCATACATGGACAAAAAATATGAACTATATGGCCTTCTAACTGTGCTTCAACTCCTAAGGCAATATTTTCTTTCTCCAGTAAGAGAAAAGTATAATTGTGTGTCCAATACAAAAGGGGTATACCTCTTGTCAGGTAAATCTTGCTAACTTTTTTTCTTTTGTTTCTATAAAACAGCTAGATACATTTCTCAGAAGGACTCTAATAAGCCTTATATATACTCAAGGGCATCTAGAAAGTAAGTTTGCAGTTTTATTGTATGATGCTTAATTCAATGCATCAACTTGCCTAAGGCAACTCTATTAAAAATTATTTCTGGGTGTGTTGATGAGAGTGCTTCTGATAGTGACAGGAGACACACAAATTCCTAGCCAGACAGGGATGGCTCCCCGGGGAACCCAGCTGTGTTAGTCAGTTTTAACGCTGCTGATAAAGATATACCTGAGACTTGGTAATTTATAAAGGAAAAGGGTCTAATGGAATCATGATTCCACATGGCTGAGAGGCCTCACAATCATGGCAGAAGGCAAAAGCCACGTCTTACATGGCAGTGGGCAAGAGAAGAGAATGACAGCCAAGTGAAAGGGAAAATTGCTTGCAAGACCATCAGATCTCCGGAGACTTATTCCCTATTATGAGAACAGTATGGGGGGAACAGCCCCATGATTCAAATATTTCCCACCATATTCCATCCACAACATGTGGGAATTATGGGAACTACAATTCAAGATGAGATTTGGGTGGGGGCACAGCCAAATCATATTATTTTGCCTCTGGCCCCTCCCAAATATCGTGTCCTCATGTTTTAAAACGAATCATGCCTTCTCAGCAGTCCCCCAAAGTCTTAACTCATTTCAGCATTAACTCAAAAGTCCACAGTCCAAATCTCATCTGAGACAAGGCAAGTTCCTTCTGCCTTTGAGCCTATAAAATCAAAAGCAAGGTAGTAGTTACTTTCTAGATACAATGGGAGTACAAGCATTGGATAAATACTCCCATTACAAATGGGAAAAATTGGCAAAAATGAAGGAGCTAAAGGCCCCATCCAAGTCCAAAATCCAGCAGGGCAGTCAAATCTTAAAGCGCCAAAATAATGTTTTTTGACTCCATGTCTCACATCCTGGTCATGCTGATCCAAGAGGTGAGTTCCTGGGTGCTTTCACAGGCTCGTGTTGTGTTTGTGAATTTTCCAGGTGCACGGTGCAAGCTGTGGGTGGATCTACCATTCTGGGGTCTGGAGGAAGGACAGTGGCCCTCTTCTCACAACTCCACTAGGCAGTGCCCCAGTGAGGACTCTAATCCCACATTTTCCTTCCTCATTGCCCTGACAGAGGTTCTTCATCAGGGACCTGCCCCTGCAGCAAACTTCTGTCTGAACATCCAGACATTTCCATACATCCTCTGAAATCTAGGTCAAGGTTCCCAAACATCAATTCTTGACTTCTGTGCACCCGCAGGCTCAACACCATGTGGAAGCTACCAAGGCTTGGGGCTTGCACCCTCTGAAGTCACAGCCCAGGCTGTACCTTGGCCCCTTTTAGCCATGGTCAGAGTGGCCCGGATGTATCAAGTCTCTACACTGCACACAGCAGGGGGTTCCTGGGCCTGGCCCATGAAATCATATTTTCCTGTGATTGCTCCAGGCTTGCTATGAAGGTCTCTGACATGCCCTGGAGACATTTTCCCCATTGTCTTGGTGATTAACATTTGGCTCCTTGTTACTTATGCAAATTTCTGCAGCCAGCTTGAATTTCTCCCCAGAAAATGGGATTTTCTTTTCTGCCACGTCACCAGGCTACAAATTTTCCAAATTTTTATGCTGTTTCCCTTTTAAAACTGAATGCTTTTAACAGTACCCAAGTTACCCCTTGAATGCTTTGCTGCTTAGAAATTCCTTCTACCAGATACCTTCAATCATCTCCCTCAAGTTCAAAGTTCCACAAATCTCTAGGGGAAGGTCAAAATGCCACCACAGTCTCTTTGCTAAAAGATAATAAGAGTGGTCTTTACTCCAGTTCCTAAAAAGTTCCTCATCTCCACCTGAGACCACCTCCGCCTGGATTTCATTGTCCATATCATTTCAGCATTTTGCTCAAAATCATTCAACAAGTCTTTAGGAAGTTCCAAACTTTCCTACATTTTCTTGTCTTCTTCTGAGTCCTCCAAACTGTTCCAACCTCTGCCTGTTACCCAGTTTCAAAGTTGCTTTCCCATTTTTGGGCATCTTGACAGAAGCACCCTCTTCCCAGTACCAATTTACTTTATTAGTCCACTGCTGATAAAGACATATCAGGGACTGGGTAATTTATAAAGAAAAGAGGTTTAATGGACTCAGAGTTCCATATGGCTGGAGAGCCCCACAATCATGGTGGAAGGCAAAAGGCATGTCTTACATGGTGGCAGGCAAGAGAGAATGAGAGCCAAGTAAAATGGAGAACCCCTTATAAAATCATCAGATCTCCTGAGACTTATTACCACAAGAACAGTATGGGGAAACCATCCCCATTATTCAGGTATCTCCCACTGATTCCTTCCCACAACCCATGGGAATGACAGGAGCTACAACTCAAGATGAGATTTGGGTGACACAGCCAAACCATACCACTGACCTTAAGCCAAAGACAGCCTCAAGCCTGAAAACCAAGCTGCCAATTCCCGGTGGAGTCCATGACCGTAGTGAGAATTGCCTTAATGCCTTTTAGACAATCAAACGGTGTTTTTCCAGACCCTCCCATGGACCAATCAGCACACACTCCCCCATTCTGAGCCCATAAAAACCCTGGACTCACCCTCACAGATGGCTAGAATTTTGGGACCCCTCTCACAGAGGACTACCCACTTCGGGTTCCCTCTTGTGTTGAGAGCTTTTCTGTCATCCAGTAAAATTCTTCTCTTCCTTGCTCACTCTCTGGTGTCCGCACACCTCATTCTTCTTGGCTGCAGAACAAGAACACAGCCGGAGGAATGGTGGGTGCAAAAAGAGCTATAACACCTGCTCCTCCTTGCTGAGCCACCAGGGGCCACACGCCCCCATCCGCCAGAGCTGCAGGCGGCAGGGAGAACTTTAACATGCTCCCATTTGCCTAGCTGCAGGCGTGAAGAAGTGAAGCAATTTGGCGCCATTCTCTCCTGGCTGACTGGCTGAACTACAAAAGCTGCAGCGTTTCTTGGGGGCTCAGATTTTAGGATTCCCCCACCGAGAGCTGTAACACCCCGTGGGACTCTACAGTTGCTGGAATTTCTGAGTTTTTAGGTGCCATCACATTCCCCTTCATCTGGCACCCAACGAGAAAACCTCCTGTGGCATGTCCGGTCCAGCTGCCGGCTGAGTGCAAAGTCCCTGCGCACGTGTGGGATCTGGGACGGGGTGTGAGCCAAGCACAGCCTGCAGGCCGAGTGGGTGTAGTGAGCCCGGCAGGCCGAGCAAGGCCCCAGGCAGAGGTCACAGTTGCTACACAGATTTCAGGCCGGCAAAGCAGCACCGAAGGAATCCTCTAACATTTCAGATGAGATCAGCATCTGAATTAGTGGGTTCAGTAAAGCAGATTGTCCCTCGCTCCCAGTGTGGGCAGGCATCGTGCAATCCATTTAGAGTCTGAATAAAACAAAAGGAGGAGGAGGAGCTTACCCCTTTTCCCCTTCTCCTTACTGCTTGAGCTGCGACATCTCATCTTCCCTGCCCTCAAACAGGGATTTACATCATCACCTACCCTGGTTTTCAGGCCTTCAAACTCACTGCATTACATCACTGGCTTTCCTGAATCGCTGGCTTGCAGACAGAAAATCCCAGGACTTCTCAGCCTCCATAACCACATGAACCAATTCCTTATAATGCCTCTCTCTCCCTGATCCTTTCATGCTCACTCTCTTTCTCTTCTCTTGGTTCTTTTTCTCTGAAGAACTTGCATAAGATATACTGTAATCCAAAGTAATGGAGGAAACACCAAAATCTGTTTGATTGGATCTCACATCAATAGCTCCTGCCACACAGCTTTTGCTTTTGCTGTGGTTTTTCTATTTTACGTTGCTACTCTTTTTCCATGGAGGTTTTTACAAATATCAATTTAATTACAATAGTTTATCACCTGCTATTTTTGATTTTGATTTTAGCATTTGCTAAAACAATTATATGATACAAAGAATGTAGTGTAAAGCCTGAAATTAAGGTCCAATATTATATGCTACCTTCATATGTGGTAATATTGGAAGGCCCTCACCTGACATCTTTTTCCCCACTCTGCTCCCTCAGATAAGGTCCCCTAAGATCAAGCACACCCCCTCCTTCTTGAGTAGTGGACTTTAGTTCCCTGACAGCCTGTGAAATTACTCAAACAAGCCAATTACATCCTCCTGCAGGAATCAGGGGCACCTCACCCTCTTTCTACCCTAAGCTTCACTCCACAGTTTCTGGTTGTTTGCTCTGTTCTCAAGGGCAACTGCTACGGGGCTGTGGGTGGCAGGCAGGTTCCTCCCTCCCAGACTGTGAGTCTAGACTAATAAATTGCTATCTCATCTGCCCAGTGATGGGTGTTCTGTGTTCAACCATTCCCACAACCCTGGAGTGAAAATCCTTTCCTCACCGATGGAGTGAATAGAAAGTGATTAAACAAAAAGAAAATATGGTAGCATTAAATGTACATTTCTCTGTTTTATTGAACTGTTGTGTTACAGACTTGTTAGTCTATTCATAATTGGCCATTTATTATTTTTTTAGAAATTGAATCTTGTAAAATCACTTCAAATATGCCAATATATCTTTTTAGATTTTACAAAAACTACTCTGTTACTGTGAAAGTTGTGCCTGTTTTCTCTTTAAAAACAGAAAAGAGAAAGAAAATATGCATTCTTCAGGATTATAAAAAGCCACATTTGGATACCAATCACTATTAGGTAATAAAAACAAGTGTGTCTATTCATTTTCTCACTGTTTCAACATTTTTATTTTTCTGTGTCAAGTAAAAATTAATACTTTCTTAAATATTTGTATTACTTCTCTATAATTTTATTCTATACCACTAATACCTTATTCTCATCATTATATTAGAAATAGGCTCCTATATAATTCACAGTGTATCTGCCATAGGTATTGAAGTTTATAAAAAATTATTTTTAAAAACAGTAAATAGTTGTTAATATAAACCTAGATACACATATGTGTGTGTATGTGTGTGTGTGTGTGTGTGTATGAGTGTGTGTGTGTTTGCGTGTTATAAGTTTAATGGTTCTGGTTTTTTAATTATCATTTTTTTTGGGGGGGGCCGCAAATAATTCCCAATTCTCATTTTTCTATACTAGCAATAAGTCTCACATAAAAAGACAACCCTTTGTAAACTTTGTGAGTCAATCTGTGTTCTACACTGAGTGTTACTTGTTTTATTATGTGTGACATGATCAGAGGCACAATAATTTGTGGCACCTCAGTCATGCACAATAACCATTTCACATCAAAAACCAAACCACCACCCTGACTTTTACTATTACATGGTTCATATGAAATGTGGTTACTTAGACCTGAAGCAGCAACCAAGCATGAAATGCAATATTATTTAATACTAGATGTAAAAATTATATGAGGGAGAAAAAGAAAAGGAAAATTTTAAAAGAAGAGAAAGTGAAAATTGCTAGAAAGAAAAATCCTAAAAGAAATAAAGCCTCTGAAAAGTTGAACGGTTGAAGGCCTAGGTCCTGCTGACGATTGCCTGCAATCCTAGTACATGCAATTGAGTAAATAGTAATTAATAAACTAAAGAATGTAACTCTTCTGATCATTCAGTTTTCTTCAAAAAAAGTGGGGATGCTTTGATGTGAGAGAATCTCTTTTATAAGGAGGGAGTCTTGAGAATCTATACACAAGCACTGTATTTTGATCAAGTTTCTCTAAGGGCCATAAATATCTCCTGATGTGCAAGTTAAAGCAGTTTGAAATTGCATAAAATCCTTGAGGAGAGTAAGGTTTAATATTACCTAACCCTTTGAAGAAATACACAACACAGAGAATTAGAATGAGAATTGTTTAGTGAAGAGAACTTCTGAAACTTTGTAAAGAAATGAAAGAAAGACAGTGGGCAAAAGCTTTTCTTTTCTCTCTAATGGTTGTAAAATGCATGAAATATAATTAAGACATAGCTTACTCCATTCTGGAAGGATTGGGTAAAAAAACTTCACCACATTTGAAGTGAAAATAAATGTATTCAAATAATTTTCTGCATGAGTTACTTTTAAAATGAGAGTTCAATAATTACAAAAGAAGTTAAGAATTGCTTCTAGTGTGTAAGCTGCCAATTGTTAAATAATTTTTGATGACTGTCATCATTTCGTGACTGATAAATAAGCTAGATGAGTATGTATTTAAATGTGAAGCTGCCTCCAAAACCATAATTCAGTCAATATATAAGGCATAAACATTTGCTTGTGCTAAACTTGGAATTACATTGTTTTCTACTAAACTGCATAATATATTTAATTCAACAAATATTTATTGCACAACTTCTACCCTCAAAATGCAGTTATATTTGATAAGGACTCATTTAATGTTTGGAATAGAAAACAAAAATAATTACAATTACAAATTTAAAATGTTCATGGCCAAATTAATTTATGTGGATTAACACAGGAGGAAAACAGTAAGAGCATGACAGAGGAAGTCCTTAAACTTCAGGAAGGGTGGTGCATTTGGGCAACCATTTGAGGATTATCTACAATAGGCACAGTCTTGTTCTGAGTTAAGTTAGGCATGGCCGTCAAGCTAGTGTGCATGGTGGCAGTCTAGTTTGACAGGAGGATGGGATTCTTGTAAAATATGAGGAAAAGTTAAGTATTGAAGAAGTAACTTAAGTGGCAGATGCTGAATGCCAGGCTGGGATTTTGTATTAATCTATAAAGAAATAGAACCCCACTGAGAGCTTTAGTAGAGAAGGATTATGTGAGGTGCTGATGTTCTGAAGATTTTTTTTTTCTCGACTTTTCCTACTGGAGAGCCTCTGTCTCATCTAGAATTGTATTTGTTGGTGTGTCTGTGTGTGATTATGTGTGGGTGTGCAATGATTTCACCCTGAAACTTAAGAATATTCTAACCTAGATTCTTCCACCCAGGACTTCTGATGGATATTAGAAGCAGATCTCAGACTTAGAAGCTGATCTTTTGAATTTCTTTCCTGAAAAGATACAATTTTTGTTACTTAAGATACCCAGCTCATTCATCAGGCTACTTTGAACCACTTGAAATATAAAGAATTTAATTTATATGTATACTGTATTATTTTATAATACATATATAAATATAAAAGACAAAACTTTGCTTGTCTTTTATTTTTCTTATTACTAATGTTCTTAATATTATTACTTTGTCATCTACTTTGCCATCATGTTAGAATGTATTTAGGTTATTCTGGTTTCTATAGGGGCATAGTTTGTATTTTTATATTTTAATTCACACCAGACATTAATAACGTTAGGGATTGTCTTTGCCCCAAACCATAGAAAATAGAGAATTTTTCTCAGTTTTCTCCCTTAAGGCCCTTTATTCTCTCTAGAGTAAGCAATTTCAATCACCACATAGTTTCTCTGACCCTAAAAACAGATCTCTAGAAATGATTTTCAGTTTTTCACATATTCGTTGCTTAGGTAATTCAACATCTGAAAGCTGGAAATTCTTGTTATCTCATTTAATTAACTAGGAAGTTGACAGTCAAAAAAGGCTCAGTGGTTACTGAGGATTGTTGACTTTTTTTGATAAGCAAAGTTGGTAGAAATATAATGTATGCTTCAGATGTTTCAAATTTTCTAGTAGCCCCATTATAAAAAAAAGAAACAGGTGAAAATAATTTTAATAATATATTTTGTTTAATCTAATATACCTAAAATATTTTCATTCAACATGTGCTTGATAATAAAATTATTAATGAGGTATATATTTATGTTCATACTAAGTCTTTGCAAGCATGTCTGTATTTTAACTGCAGTCATCCATAAACATAAACATAAGTCAAAGCAGTCATCCATAAACAAATTCGGCTCATGACTTCCATATTGGGCAGTGTGGCTATAGACCATTATTACCTATTCCTCATTGAATGAAATTCAAGTAATCATTGAGGTATCAGTAATTTTCAGTATATAAATGAGAAAGATGCTAAATTAATATTATATATGAAGATTTTATGAAGAATGAACAAAATGAATCATTTTCACTGTCCTACACAAAAATGTGATACAATAACCCCCTACACAAAATCTGTACTAGAAAAATGGTCTATTCCCAGGTTCCTTTTTGAATTTTTCATTTTCTATAGCTGCTGCATTTGCCAAGGCCATTTTTTTTTTCTTTTTAAAAAGTTGACCTTGTTCACTAAGTCAGCTTGAGGGCCATCTCAAACCATATTTCCTCCATTAAAATAACATTAATGAGTAAAAGTTATTTTTCCTTCTGATTACTTGTATCCTCTGACTCAATAGATGTTTTTATTATGTGGTTACATATACAATTATTTTCTACAGCATTATTTGAATATTGCTAAATTTCCATTAATTTTCATTAAAGTATAACTTTTCAGAGATAATTGCATTGAGTCTAGTCATAATCACATTTTTGTATAGGACGGTGAAAAAGATTCATTTTGATTGATTTGAGCCCAACTAGATGAACAGAAGGGTCTAACAAACCACATTCTTTATTCACCCAACAGAGATGAGATATCTACAAATCCATCCATTTACAGAAAGCAGGAAATGATCAGAGTGTAAATCTGAGAGAAATTGGCATCTGAAATAAGCGGACACATAAAAATAATCAAAATCAAATCCTGATTGTGCTAAAAAGAGACGAAAGTCTGAGACGCAGGATCAGGAGCTGGAATCACCACTGGGTCCCACAATCCTCACTAAACATTGAGACTTTTTTGACTGTTAACTTCCTAGTTAATTAAATGAGATAACAATAATTTTCTGCCTTAAAATGTTGAGTTATCAAAGCCACAAATATGTGAAAAACTGAAAATCATTTCTACAGATCTGTTTTTAGGGACAGAGAAACCACGTGTTGATTGAAATTGCTTACTCTAGAAAGAATAAAGGTCCTTAAGGGAGAGAACTGGGGAAAAATTCTCTATCCTCTATGTTTTGGGGCAAAGACAATCCCTAACATTATTAATGTCTGGTATGAATTTAACCGTAAAAAGACAAACTATGCCCCATTAAATGGACAATTCACAGGAGAAGAGCTAAAAATGTCATACCCTGGATCCTTCATGTTTCATTCTGCTTGGTCTACGATACCAAAATACCATATATGGGGTGACTTAAACAACAGAAATTTTCCCCAGAGCTTTGGATGCTACAAGATCAGGCTCCCAGACTATTTGGTTCCTGTTGAGGGCTCTCTTCCAGACTTGCAGATGGCCGGCATCTCACTGTGTTCTCACATGGTGGAGAGAGAGGGATCAAGCTCTTTGGTCTCTTGCTATAATGGAACAATTCTCATCAGGAGGACCCCACCCTCACAATCTAGTCTCACCCTAATGACCTCCCAAAGGTGCGAGCTCCAAACACCATCATATTACCATATTGAAGGCTTCAACATATGAATTTTAGAGGGACACATTCTGACCTCAGCCCTCTCTGCCTTCTATCAATTAGATCTCACAGAGAACTGGGTTCCTTCTAATCCTTTCTTCGTCACCCACTCATCAGAGATCCATGCAGAAGGCCCTTTCATTTATTTAGCTAGCTAATTAGTTATTTTAAATAGTCTATTGACAATTTATGAACCCACTTCTGTGCATAAAATCTAAGGCCTTGATAATAACCTAGGTTATTAATAACATCTAACCATAGGTTCTATCTCTCCGTTTTTCAAAGTAAGCATCTCATCCTACTCAAGTTAAACATGATTTTGAATCCTGTGTCTTCACTTTTCATTTTTGTGTCGTTTTATTGAATGTATAAAAATTTCTAAAAATATGTGTTTTCACTGTTTCAAGTACATAATATAGTATACTATGTATGGTACTTTGAAAATAATTATATTATTATGATTCATTCTTATTATATATCATTATAGATGATTTGTTTCAAATGCTATATATTTCATTAGGTAACTCTTTACAGTTTTACTTACCCACTCTCTACCTGATGCATATTCTTTCTAGTTTAGTGCTGGGTTCCTGAATTGCCAGTCAGAAATGGGTAGAACGCAATGGGTTTTATCTGACTGGAGTCAACGGGGATTCAAAGGTGAGGTCCAATATCATTTGAATCATGGTACAAAACAATAAAAGAAAATGAACTAGACATTTGAATATTCCTTTTAAAAATTCCAGAAAATAAGAAAATTGAACATACCATGTATAGTAAAAATGTATGTGTTATATTTAATATTTAAAATTATTACATGAGAGAAAACAGCTGGTTTTACTAAACCAAAAAATTAAGCTAATTTCACTTGCCAAACATGTATGTAAATTCTGTAAATGTACAGTTTTTTAATGTTTCTAAGTTAAGTTCTATGATAATTTTCTTTTAGTACATTGAAAATATTAGAAATTCAATTTTCTTACTTTTCTGGGATTTTTTAAAGGAATATTCAATATATGTAAGCACTTATTTATATCTAAACCAACTAGAATAAACCTTCTTTATGAGTTTTTATAATCTAGTTTGGTAATTCCATCTGAAGGTTGGAAAATATTACATGTACAATGGGAGGTAGAGGCTTTTTTGATTTATAGACGTATAAACATTCAGAGAAATACAGATAGAAAATTTATAGCTTAAATTCTAAAGTTTCACACTGGGTCAAACTCAAAAACAGAAATACAAAACTTACCAGTCCAGGTATATACTTCCTAAATAGCATAACATTTTTAAAATGCTTTGAGCCCAACTAGATAATCAGAAGGGTCTAAGAAGCCAGATTCTTTGTTATTATTCACCCAACAGAAATGAGAGGTCTACAAATCCATCCATTTACAGAGAGCAGGAAATGATCAGCATGTAAATCTAAGAGAAATTGGCGTCTGAAATAAGTGTGCACACAAAAATAATCAAAATCAAATCCTGACTGTGCTAAAAAGAGACAAGAGTCTGGGATGCAGGGTCAGGAGCTAGAATCCACTGGGTTCCTGAATTGCCAGTCAGGAATGTATAGAACACAATGGGTATTATATGGGTGTAGTCAATGGGACTTCAAAGGTGAGGTCCAATATCATTTGAATCATGGCAACAAAACAATAAAAGAAAATGCACTGGACATTTGAAGAGCTGATTTTATTCATAGGTACTAAGAAAAAGAAATTTATAAATGAGGAACGAGTTAAAGAAAAAGAGGAGACCTAGGGTTTGATAAAAGCAGGTAAGCAATGAAGTCATCAGCTAGTCTTGAGCAGAGAAGGAAATAGATCTTACCTAAGTCACTGGAGTAGAGTAGACATGGGTCTTATCTCAGAGTATGCAAATGTTGGTTTTCCTTTGCAGTCAACATTTCTAGGAACACAAAATAAAAGGTAGAGTTTTACCATTGCTGCTTTCTAGGAACATAAGGCTCAGACAAAGTTTAGTTTTATTGATATCTTCTGATATTTGCAAATGAGTTCCTCTAAAAAATTATTTTTTTTAATTTTTATTTATTTATTTATTTTTGAGACTGAGTTCTGCTCTGTCGCCCAGGCTGGAGTGCAGTGGTGCGATCTTGGCTCATTGCAAATCCCACTTTCCGGGTTCAAGTGATTCTCATGTCTCGGCCTCCCAGCTAGCTGAGATTACAGGCACTGGCTACCACTACTGGCTAAATTTTGTGTTTTTAATAGAGACGAGGTTTCACCATGTTGACCAGGCTGGTCTCAAAATCCTGACCTCAGGTGGTCTACCCAACTTGGCCTACCAAAGTGCTGGGATTACAGGCATGAGCCACTGTATGTGGCCTAATTTTTCTTTTTAGGAAAAAGCACACTTATGGTTTAGAAAGCAATTGGAGAGAAATGGAGAGATTTTAGGTCACTATAAGAATAACAGTTTTTAGATGTTTTATTTCTTTTGTGAATATTTCCATTTTTAATTGGAAATTTTTATTTAAAAAAAATAATGTTTGCATTGCTATTTTCTCTGATTATACAAGCAATACTTATTGTAGTATATGGGTAAATACAATAGAGTAAAAAAAGTTCCTAATGTTCGTATTATGAAACAATAGTCAATTTAACATTTTTTAGCTTTTTTCTATAAAATTTGTAGAATTGTTTTTGTATTGCCAACCTTTATGTCTTATTCCAAATTTCCTAACTAAAAGTAATAAACACCATTATGCAAAAAAATGCTAAAACATTTTGCCATTTCCCGAAATTAGTAATCCCATTTGAAAAAAAAATTTTAAATAATATTTGCAAATGAGTTCCTCTAAAAATGTAATTTTTCTTTTTAGGAAGTCAAAACTACTCCATCTAAAATAATTCATTATCCCTGCATTATCTCCCACTACTCCTTATGTATTTTCTTCGTACCGTTTACCAAAATCACTGCCAACATTTGGATGTGTTTTCTTTAATGGTTATTGTTCTACTTAAGATGCAATTTTTCAGTAAATTTTGGTATTTTATGTTTATTCTGAAAAGTTTTTGAAACATGGGATTACTCTATCAAAAGAATTAGGCCTTAAAATAAGAATACGTATTTTCTTACAGTCCATTGTACAAATTTGAAAAGTATGCAATGTAGTAAAATATAAAAATTTATTTGCAATACATTTTTACCAGCTAATCTGAAAGAGCTCTTCCTTGATATCTCCACTTAAAATAAGTCCTTTCCCCTGTATTATGTCTCTTCCTTATTTATTTCCTTCTTATATTTACCAAAATTACTGCCAACATTTGGGTATTGATAAAAAGAAAAGTTCAGTCGATTTAAATTGAAAGGAGTTTAACTGAGCAATGAACAATTTGTGAATTGGGCAGCCCCCATATCACAGCAGATTCATAGAGGCTCCAGCGCAGTCACTTGGTGGAAGAAGATTTATAGACAAAAGAAAAAATGGAAATGATGTATAGAAATCAACAGTGAAGTACAGAAACAGCTGGATTGGTTACAGGTTGGCGTTTACTTTACTTGTACTTAGCAATCTATGAGTGGTTGAAGTATAGCCACTGGGATTGGCTAAACGTCAGTTACTGTTACAGGCACATGTTCCTAAGCTAGGTTTTCAATGTTGTCGGACTATTTAAGCTAGGTTACAGTTCATCCACAGGACTCAAATATAGAAGTACGGAGTCCTTCTCAGGCCGTATTTACTTTGCTTTAACAGTCTATTTTCTTTAATGCTTATTGTTCTACTTAAGATACAATTTATTTTTAGAAGACTTTGGTGTTTCATATTTATTCTAAAAATAATTTTTTCGTTTAGGTGTCAGGTTAACCAATGTTTATGAATATATCTAATTTTCTCATGTCTTCTGCATTACTATTTTTTATCAAATTTCTGTAATTTTCTACATTTTTTAGATGATTTTGCTTTAGTACAAGATAGTTTTCCTAAATT
The DNA here is from genome assembly GCA_963573385.1 of Cacajao melanocephalus. NCBI lineage: Eukaryota > Metazoa > Chordata > Mammalia > Primates > Pitheciidae > Cacajao > Cacajao melanocephalus. The sequence continues at coordinate 66,822 of CAUYLG010001092.1, read as the reverse complement.
GTTCATTGTTGCTTTGGACAGAATTATTCTTTTTCTGGAAAAATATTTAAAATTCATTAGTTCTCTTTCAATTTTGTATTTTTCTTATATATAAATTTATGTCTCCCAAGATATGTTAGTTCTGAGTTTATAGCCTTCAAGGTGGATATTGTTGCATAGTTTACTAACAACTCATCTTTATTTCACCTCTTTTCCTTTTCATCACTCTATGTAATATACATTTTGGATTGACCCTCTCCCCTTTTTAAAAAAGGAGTCCATATTACTCAAAATGCTTAGAGGCTTCAATATTTTCTTCTGTTGCCTGAAGCAGATTATTTTCAGTCTGGTTCTTCCTTTGAATATTCAAAATGATATTTCCTATTTACCTGTTTATTAGCATTCAATATTTCTTCACTCAATTATTATTTTTCTGTTACTCATGCATGAACAAAGATATTCATTTAGACTCAGTGTTTATTTGTTAAGACATATGCTGTTGGATTGTTTTGTCCTTACTTATCACCTTGGCTTAGGTCAAACCCTCTTCTGGGCTGTATACTGGGCAGAAATAGCATGTAATCAGACTTTCAATGCTAGAATTTATTACTGCTTGATAAAAGCTGACATCTTCATTCTCCAGTTCCTACGTGCCTGAAAGACAGAGTAGATAAAGCTTCTGGAAAAACAGAGTTATACCTGGTATCTTTGAGCACCTGTACTTCCTTTAAGATTGCCACACTTTAGATGTACCTCTACGAACGGTCCTGTCTCCATCTCCCTATTCCTTGTGAGTTTTTTTCTAGATGTGTTAGTTTGTCTACATGTAGGGAATGATGCACTTTTATAATTTGAACAGAGTATTAAGAGTACCATAAAATAATTTAGTTACATAATTTTTAGTTTGCTGTAGTTCTTGCGCTTCTAAATTAGAGAGGGGCCAGTTGAGAAAGAGGCAGCTTTTCCCTAAACATTTCATATGGGCTTGTGTTGTTTCTATTAGTATAGCATAAGGTAACTAATCAGTTGGAATTTATTTAAATTACTTCTATTCACTTTTACCAGCCTTACCATTAATCTAATTTTCTTTAAGATTATGAATATTAATTGATGGTTGGTCCTAATTTTCAACATGTGTGTGTGTTTGTGTGTATGAGTGTTTGTGTTTTCCTTTTTTTTTTTTCATCCTGTCATGGTAATTGTTTTGGTAAGAATTTTAAAAAGGGAGCCAGTGGATGCTGGCCAGGTGACATATTCAACTTAAATTTCAAGGCACTAGGTTTTAAAATCTAAGGTAACTATTGCCAAATACTTTTCACAAATATTTTCCCTGCAATATAACTCAACCAATGAGATGTTAATGTGGCTGATAGTACCGTCTTTTGGATTTTCTAATTTTATCTGTGAAATAGTAATTTAGTTTTGAGTTTTTCATACATGTTTGTCTAGACTAGTGGGATTAAACATTGTAACAATATGAAATCGATTTTCTTTGTTTTATTATATGTTAAGGAATAGTAACTCAAGATATAAAAGGACACAGTTTTTGATAATTTCTTAGGGGAAATATGATCAATCAGATATCTTTCAAAGTTATCTATAATATGTTGTATGAATTCCATAAATAAGATACAATTAGAGATCAGAAGACATTGGAAAACATTTACATTTGAGCTCTGAGAAAAGACTTCATTAAAAGCATAATATCAGAACAAGGCACTGCAAAAGTGATAAGATTATGAAATGGATTGTGAGAGGCATTTCAAGGGAAAAAACTGCTGTGAGCAAATTTTCAGAGTTGAGATAATGCAAGCCACTCTCATATCTGGATTCTGGGTTGTATAAAAGAGATAAGGGAAATGTTCAGAAAATGTGAACAACAATGTTTTGTGACTAGATAATTTGTATTGGAGAAATAGTTGTAGATAAACCTGGAAATAAGAACTGGATAGATTTTGGATGATATTTAATTTAATTTGTACTTTTTTATAGATATATCCCATGCAAAATGTTCAACTGAGCTATATAACCAAATCTTTAAAAGTATAATTATAGAATGAGGGTAAAGAGCTGGCTAACTAGAGACTAAATGGAAGTAAAGGGGCCATTCAAAGGATATTTCATGATGAAGGTATAATGTTAAAAACTAAAGCACGTAAATTAATAAAACAGCTGAAGTGGAAAGAAGAAAGCAAGTGCAGGAGCTATTTTTAAGCAGGAAGAACAAAATACTGAACTTAACTGGATGTGGGAAAAATACAAGGGGCTATAGGCTTCAAACCTAGATATATGAAAGTGCAGTGGTGCAATTAGCAAAATAAATAAAAATGAAGGTTACATGAAAATCAATTTACATTTTATAAATAATCAATTCCTTTATTGTTGTACTTGGAAATAAATTAACTTAGTTAAATTAGGAAATATTCAATAGAACTGTCCAATTGCTGATAAATGAATGCAAACATCATCTTAAATGTTCTCATTATCTATATTGGAAAGAAACATATAGTAATGATGGTGTGACACTTAAAGTTGTCATTTAATAAATAAGTGGTGGGCATAAATATTTGTCCATAGCTCTATAAAACAGATATGTAATATTTTTAAAATAATTGTTCTGTTGGCATTCAAAACTATTAAAAAAGTAAAATGTAATATTATTCAAGGTGGAAGATATAATTTCTTATTCTCAGGTCTTAGAAAATACTAGCAGCTATGCTCCCTGTTAAGTGTTTCAGCGAGAAAAGCAAAAATAAACAGGCCACTCTTTTAACACTATGTTTTATTATAGTAAATAGAATTGTGTGCAACTTCTCTCAGTTTCTTTTTTTGTCTTTAACTTTTTCATCTGTTTTTTAGATTTCACACCTACTGAGTGTGAGGAAATTAGATCAAAACTAGAGTGATCAAATTAACTTCATTTTGGCAAAGATGTATTTTTATATGGTGTTTTGTTCTGAAATGAATGCAAATTAAAAGAATTACTCAATATTTTGTATGATCTTTGATTTATGGAAAGTAAAAATTACCTTATAATAAAATTAATTACTCATCTGCCTAGATGAATAATTGTGAGTTGTAAACAACATTTTCCTAATATGCTTTTCCCTAGGTATTGAATGGAATAAAATAACATTTTGATACCGCCATTAGCATGTGCATATTAGTTAATTAACTTTATAGTTTTTTATGGGTCAATTGAGAAAAATATAGATTCACCTTTATAAATTAAATTTTATATAAATGTATAGTATTAAACATTATCTATTGTTTAACTTGGATAATTTATAAAGATATACTTCCTCCAGGAAAATGGTAAAAAGTTGCTATTATCTAAGCAGCTCATACAATATTAAGCGAATGTATCTAACAAGCATTTTAGAAGTATTACCATGTATTACAAACTAGAAAATACAAACAGTAGTAAGACTTTGTACTTGACATTGGAGGACTTGTGGAAAGTGCAGACAAGTGTGTAATGAAATTAATGAACTGTGTGTTAAAAGTGCTATAAGCTGGGAGATACAGCAGTAGGAACGTGCAACATTTCTGAAATCTGAGAAACGTCCACATGGCATTTATATTTGAATGGTCTTGAGGTTGAGCAAATGTGGCAGAAGTAGTGCCATGTGGCCCCTGAACCATCATGGTGACCCACACCCTCTCACTGGCACATAGGAAGAATAGACTTCGCAGATTGCTAGCACCTAGATGTGTCTGTGTAACTAGATCTAGTGGTCACATGCGAGCTGGAGCCGTTTAGACCACTTCCAAACCTGGTCTATAAAGGCTCACGGTTTTCTTTTGTGTTTGTTCTTTTCTTGGACAGCTGGAGGCTAAGGCCTTACCTATGGCAGATTATACAAGACTATTGCTGACTAGCAGAATCTCTCTACCTGCCTACAGCTGGGAAGCAAGGAAGACATGAGTCTGTGATGTGTTAGGGCACTGAGCTATTGTTTACGGCCACTATCATCTATTTCTTTTATCTTTCTCTTCCTCTATTTTATTTTAAAGATATCTTTGAGGTAAAATTGGTAAGACTTTGTGACAAATTAGATATAACGGAGGAATTAAAATAAGGGAAAAACATCAGGGCAATTTTTTTTTGTTTAGGACAGCCAATACCATAAACTGAAATAAGATGTTGAAAAACTAGGACAAATACTTTCTTCTTAGTTGCAGAAGCTGGTAGACATGGGGACTTTCTGTGCCTCTGTGATAATGGTGGGGGAAGAGATTACCAGATAGAAAGGAAGCTCTTGAACTCAGGAGAGAATTTGCCACCAAAATATGAGATTATCCATAAATACTTCTTTGCAGAGCAGGCCTTATACTGGACGTTCATCGGCCTTTCCCTACGTTGATCAAATTCATAAACCATTTCCCATGTAAATACATAGTCACCCTCATGAGTGTTTATACTCTCTGAAATCTTGTAACATGAGACTCAAGTTAAAAAATAACAAAAACAAGGGCCGGGCACTGTCGCTCACACCTGTAATCCCAGCACTTTGGGAGGCGGAGGTGGGCGGATCAGCTGAGGTCGGGAGTTCAAGACCATCCTAGTCAACGTGGTGAAACCCCGTCTCTAATAAAAATACAAAAATTAGCTGGGCGTGGTGGTATCCGCCTGTAGTCCCAGCTACTTGGGAGGCTGAGGCAGGAGAACTGCTTGAATCTGGGAGGTGGAGGTTGCAGTGAGCTGAGATTGCACCATTGCACTCCAGCCTGGGCAACAAGAGCGAAACTCTGTCTCAAAAAATGAATAGCAAAAACAGAAAACATGAAAAAATAACAGGAAAGACAGATGGATAGCTTTTAATAAGCCTGAAATATAGAATATTTCAGGAAAAAATTAAGATTAACAATAGTGGTGCTACAGCTAGACCACATAGAATAATGATTCAAAACAGGTGATTAGGTTGCTTCAGGAGGAGCCTTCCTTTTCTTTCTTTCTTTCTTTCTTCTTTCTCTTTCTTTTTCTTTCTTTCTTTCTTTCTTTCTTTCTTTCTTTCTTTCTTTACTTTTCTTTTCTTTGTTTCATTTACCATGCTGCCTCCCAAACAATATTCTATAAGAAATCGAACTTTTGGCATGAGGCTACAGTGTAATGAGTGGTGATGAGGTTCTGACTATCTGTAAGAACAACATCTTCTCAGAATATTTGTAGTGGTAGAAGAGACAAATGGGTTAAAGAATAGAATTGAGTGTCGGTGAACTAATAATTAAGAGTAAATATGGCTGGGTACTGTGACTCATGCCTGTAATCCTAGCACTTTGGGAGGCCAAGGCAGGTGGATCACCTGAGGTCAGGAGTTTGAGACCAGCCTGACCAACATGGAGAGATCCCATTTTTACTAAAAAGTACAAAGTTAGCCAGGCGTGGTGGTACATGCCTGTAATCCCAGCTACTCAGGAAGCTGAGGCAGGAGAATCAGTTAAACCTGGGAGGTGGAGGTTGTGATGAGCCGAGATTGCACCATTGCACTCCAGCCTGGGCAACAAGCGTGAAACTCCGTCTCAAAAAAAAAAAAAAAGAGTAAATATATCAACAGACCAAGATTCTGGAGGACTTTGAAAGGAATGTACTGAACTTCACAGGGAAAGGAAAAGTCTTACAGAAGAGTTAAAGATAGACACTTGTACAAGGGTACAGGAAAGTTTGTGAGAGGAAAGTCATGGTAATCCTATCTCAGTTTTCTCTGTAAAGAAGGAGCCTCACTCATTCTAGTTTCATGAACTACACTGAAGATTAAACGCAAGACCAGTTTTTCTATATAGCACCTTACTCCCAATTTAAATGTATTGGCTCTTAATATCGTGAATATCAGCTGTCCGTGGTTATATATATATAATATATATATATAATATATATATAATTGATATATAAATCATTATATATTTTTTTTAATTGATACTCATTATAGATATAATAAGTATCAATTATAAGAAAAGATGTAGGCTGGGCACCATGGCTTATGCCTGTAATCCCAGCACTTTGGAAGGCCAAGGTGGGCACATCCGGAGGTCAGGAGTCCAAGACCAGCCTGGCCAATATGGTGAAACCCCATCTCTAATAAAAATACAAAAATTAGCTGGGCCTGGTGTCACACACCTGTAGTCCCAGCTACTCGGGAGGCTGAGGCAGAAGAATTGTTCGAACCCAGAAGGTGGGGGTTGCAGTGAGCTGAGATTGTGCCACTGCACTCCAGCCTGGGTGACAGAGCGAGACTTTGTCTCAAAAAAAAAAAAAAAAAAAGATGTATACACCACCTGTGCTTTGAAATCCTCAGATTTTTTTCAGTGTACTAAATATAGATTACAAACTTATTCTGTCAGTATGTATCATAAAGAGGCTGATAAACTCTGCAATTTCCCTGCCACAGATAGTGGCTCTGGGAAAATACCCAAGATCCTAATTAGTTATATTGGGTCTATATAAGATGCCAAAGATAAAAAAAATCGAGATATTAGTTAAAGTGGTAAGGACAGATTTTAATCCATAATATACTATTGCAATAGGAAAGACATTCCAGCATTAATGGAACTTAACTTGGTTTGTATGAAGGTGACTCAGTATTTCAAAGATAGAATGGGAGAATAGAAAGTGGGTAAGCAGCAGCCCAGTAGAGTCAGAGAAGTGAAAAGTTACAAAAATTAGGAAGGGATATTGGTCCATGTGAAACCCATTTGGGTTTGTTAACTGATACTTGTAGAAACTAGGCTGCTACTCTCTCACAGAGACTGGGAGACCAGAGCCCTATCTTCAGGTGCTAACTAAAACAAATAGTAAATGCTTCTGACAGCCTTGAGTTTTCTCAGGCAGACATCTTAAGGGGGCTAGAGATGCGACCTTCAGGTGCTAGAAACCGTGCCAGTGTTTTGTTCAAATCTTTATAGGTCAAGATTGAGGCTGAGAAAGGGCTCCAAGGAGTCTGGCTAGAGCTTGGTCAAGGAGAAAATCTGTCAATGGTGATTCCTGATTCTATCAGTGAAAAACAACCATTATTAGTATTCGTATTTTCCCTTCAATGCCAATAATAGGACATACACACTGACTAGCCAGGCTATTCAGAGTTCTTATTTGTTTGAAAACGCTACATCTTCTCATCTTCCTAATGTTTGAATTGAATCTTCAGTACTTGATTCTACCTGTTTTTCTTCTTACATTTAAAAGACTTTTTCTTATATTAAAAAAATAATATAATACATCCTCTTTAGAAGCTCTTTATTCATCTTGCTAAATTTCAAAGTATGGCCAATTTGCATGGATAGCCAAATAACTGGAGATGTCTGCAAATGGGAAGACAAATATACTCATGAGAGGTCAGAAGGGAGAGAAGGGTGGCAACCTGCAATTGTGTAAACAATGTGCTAGGTACTGTGCTAGCTGCTTTATCAATTGTTTAGTTTGTTTTCAATGATAAATAATATTTCAGACAAAGAAACTAACTCTTGGAAAACTAATTAATCTGTAAACATTGCACAATTTATAAGCACCAAATGTTTGGCTTTAAATATCTTTTTTGGTAGAGTCCAATTTATTGCACTATCTTCTAAATAATATTCTACAACCTGTGTTGATTTTCAGGTTCTCTGTGTCTGCAGTGGATTGAAATATATTTGTCTGACATTCTGAGAGAGGCAGTGTATTATAAGTGAAATCCTTGGGATTCTTCTTTATGGTCAAGTTCAGATTCTGCATCTAAACAGAAAGGACCTGTAGTCTATAGACACTCCGCCCCAGTCTTTCTTCAACAGCAGATGTTCAGAAATACTTACATATTCCTCTATTTAGTGTTATCAACCATTGAACCTTTGATTTAATCATATAAGTCTGCTGTTATTTTCATCATCAGTAGCATCAAGACTAAAAAGAAATTAACAAGGAGAACAGAGTTTAAATTTAGGACTAGCTTCACATTCTATACTTATAACAGTTTGCTGCTTCCAAACTAACAGGTTCTCAGCTTGTTAAAAGTTAAATTGCTCATATGATTCTCATCTGCATAGGAAAAGTTTTAACGTACTCCCTTTTATTATCCTTGGGAGTAAGCCTAAGTAATTCTGACTGACTAATAACAGCAGAACTGTTTGTTCTGGAATTCAGCTTATTTCAACAAATATTTATTGAATACCTATACTTGGAAGTCAGCGTGATTAACATTTAGAAGGTAGTGGTCTGTTCTGAAATTTCATTTGAAGTTTTCTTATTTCTAGTTTTAACATTTGTTTCAAAGGTTAGATTTCAAAGCTTTGTTATAATGCTTAGCATCTTGATATGCAAACTGAGAATCAGCTTTGATCAAGGTTTTGATAGTAGGGAATTACATGGCAACAACACATACGCTGGTACACCAGGTATTAAGTACTATGCAATGATTACCTGATACAGAACCTACACAATAGGGACTGCCACAGATATGGATGATACATTGGCATTCACCTCTCTCTAATGTTTGGGTTTCTCCTTCTACGTATGTATTTTCCATGTAGCTCAGCTGCCAAGTCTCACACCTAAAGGGTCAATCCTTTGCTATATGTAGTATAAGTAAAATTCCACATTTACTTCCAAACTGATGCCTATACTAAGAGATTTCCAACCATTTGGGGAAAAAAAAAGCTAGAGGGTAGACATATCATTTGGTACTGTCTCACTTACAAATTACTCATGCAGACTTACGGAGACTTCCCTCACTTAGCTAATGACCAGTGCAGACCTCAAATGGTTGTTGCAAGCTTTGCATTATATGATCCATGTGACTGACTACAACATTTGTGAAAAGGGAACACCAGTCTCCAACCTACAATATTTTTTCCAGCATTGCTAGATTTTTCTGCAGGGACAGTTTCCTGCTGTGGCTGTTGTGTATTGTTAGGAAAATGATACCAAGTTAAACAGCTCAGGTAGTCAATGCAAATTCACAGACCCACCCAACATTGACTTTGGTTCAGTCCCTTGAAAGAAAATAACAGGGAGATGTAAATCTAGTACCACATAATGCTAAGCAAAGCAAATTCAAAAAGATAATGTATGCTTTCCACTTTATTATTGTTATGCCTTTAGAGAGCTTGTGAAAAGACACAGGTCAGGAGGCTCAGTCTTGAGGTTGTGTCCACACTTATGCACATTCAATGATTGCGTGTGGCAATGATCTATTTTAGTTGTAATTCTTTTGTTTATCCAAATAATTATATATCCTGCCTCAACAAATGATAGATAATTTTACAGAAGTTCTATTTATAAAAAGAAAATAAACAATGATTAGAAACCCTACCCAGGTATCTTTGGAGCTTTTTAGGGGCTGATAAATTCCTAGATAAAATTCCTGAGACCTATGCAAACTATTGGATAGAATACAAAAAGCATAATTATTAAAGTGTGAAATAAAAGATTAATTATGACTGAGTGCCTCCAACTTGCCAGAGATTGTGTTGTGTATTTGATAGACATTATCTTGTACAGTCATAGAAACTAGAAACTTATCAATTGTTTCTAGCTGATGTATGAATAGAATGTGAGTGACTGGGAAAATTAACAATTAAAATTTGTTTTACTTAAATATAGCAGTTGGAGAGAGGCCCAGGAAAGTTCAAAGGATGAAACTAATCACTCTTTTTTATTTATTTTTTCCCGTAAAGATAAAGAGATGAGGCTGAGCATGGTGGCTCATGCCTGTAATGCCAGCACTTTGAGAGGCTAAGGTGGACAGATCACAAGGTCAAGAGATCGAGACCATCCTGGCCAACATGGTGAAACCTTATCTTTACTAAAAACACAAAAATTAGCTGGGCATGGTGGTGCATGCCTGTAGTCCTGGCTACTTGGGAGGCTGAGGGAGAAGAATCGCTTGAACCCAGGAGGCGGAGGTTGCAGTGAGCCAAGATTGTGCCACTGTACTCCAGCCTGGCGAGAGAGCAAGACTGCATCTCAAAAAAGAAAAAAAAAAAAAGCAAGAAGATAAAGAGATGAGAAGAAAAGAAACATAGGACAGAGAAAGAAGAAAAATAATGCCATTGCCATTTTTTTTTAATGCTTTGCCAATCAACCAAGACAACCTAAGGGAGGGGCAACTTATTTATTCCCAGGTGGTCTCGGCTTTGCTGGATGATTAGACTGAATGGAAAAGACTGCATGTCTTGCCAGTTTCTGTTTGTTCTTGAACCACATAAAGACACTTGGTTTTCTATTTTATTTTTGTTTTGCTTTTGTTTTTGTCTTATTTATTTTTAATGGATCATATCTTACGTTTTAAGAAGTTGAGTCACTTAAAGAATATAAAAATATGTACTATGTATTAATACTAGAAGTTTTCTGTGAAGATTCTGTAGTAGTACTCTTGTTATATTTTTCCACAGAATTTTGCCTCTTGTTGCCGGTATTTTAGGTTACGTATGATAATTATAATGCAGTTTTAAGTAAACTCTCTAATAAATTATTTGCCAATTAAGGATTCTTCCTTCTTTAGGTGATTTTGGAGAAGAAATACCTTCAGCCTAAACAAAAGTTGAAACAAAAATATTCTGTGATAATAACCAAAAAATAATTATTCAGAGTTTATGATTATTTTTACCTATAGTAGGGTTACTTTGATTTCAAAAGCAGTGTCTGGAAAAGAAAGAGGAGGAGATGAAGCAAATGGAAAAGAAATACACCACAATATGTATAGTGATGCCCAAAGTTAATGCAATTTTTCTCTGCAGTTATCACAATGGAAAAGAACCATAATATTTCACCCTCAAATATACTTCTTTGGCATATTTTGAGATGGCTATTCAGAGGGGTTGCAAGTGCAAGAATAGCCCTGAGGCATTATCTTCTGTGAGGGAGATTCACAAGGAAATCTCCGTTAGTGAAATGAAGTAAAGAGTAGATGCAAATGGGCTTTCTCTGGAGCTCCTCTTTATTCAGAGCTGGGAAAGATTAACTCATAGGAAAAGGAGACTAAAATCTCACACTTTCAAAGGTCTGACAGAGACATTTTTACCACATGCTATTATCTTTTCTTCTGAGAGTAGCTCTGAGAGATTACCTGGAAATCTTCATCTGCTAATAAGACAACCTTGGTTTACAGCAAAGTTCTGGCCCTCACCTTCCTGCCATCCACCCCAGAGCTCAGAGAAACTTGGACCCAGGAAGCAATTGTTCTTTGGGCTCATTCGTTTTCCTGAAAATAATTTACTCCTGCCCCTCCATCTCCTCTCTCCTCAATGAAGAGGGCATTTAAACATCAACCATCTGTTTGTTGTTTGACTTTTTTATATTTCATATGACTTCTGTGCATATGTGGGCACATAACAAATTTGTTATGCTTTTCTGTCATTAACCTGTCTTTTGTTACAGAAGTGTAAAGCGTGGCCTTTCATAATGGGAAAGAAAGTGATTACTTCCTTTCTGGCACTACAAGTGAGACCAATACACAAGTGGTATTCGTTGTGGAAATTCTTAAAATATATTTCTCACTGTTCAGAACCTCTGAAAGCAGAATTTCATGACTGAGTTTCTAAGAATGACTTGTATCTGCAACATAACTTTTTCCCACCCCCCAAAACAAAAAGGGTAACTTAGAGTTCAAATGTAAAACCAATTCAGAGATTTAAATTATATTTTCTGATAAACTATTAGACCAAATCTGATTACTTTAGATGACAAATGCAGTGTAAGTTTTCTGTTACTGCTTTTGATGAAACATTCCTTACATAAATTAGGACTGCATATACAATTTCAGCAACAATAGTATAAAAATACTGATTGGTCACAAAGGTTGAAAACTAGAATTTATTAGTAATTTTAAAGGTCCAGTAGATCATTCCTTGATCAAGTTCTTTCTCTTTTTCTCCTCAAAGTTAATATAGTCTTGAATAGCATAGGGTCAAAAAGAAGAAGCTGTTTCTTTCCCTCTGAAGGTTCACTGAAATTGAACTGACAAAAGGTAGATTAATTGGGAAAAGGCATACAAAATTGATTGAATGTGCATGTGGGAAAATCACAGGCATGTGATTACTCAATAATCCAATCAGCTACTTATATGTACCCTTCTTCATAGGGAGAAGGGAGATGGGAATGTAGGCAATTATTTTGACTTTACCAATGTCACAGAGCCTATTAAGAGAAGCAGAAGAGAAAGTCATCTCATTATCTTTAACCCTCATGAATCCAAAAGTATCTGAGTCAGATCTCAATGAACTGAGACAGTTTATTTTGGCTAGGTTAAGGACACATCTTAAACACCTCAGGAGGTTCTGATGATAGTGCCCAAGACGGTCAGGGAACAGCTTGCCTTTATACATTTTAGGAAGACACGAGGCATCAATGTATATCTTACAGATATTGATTGATGTCCAGTCTCATGCCTCCTTAAAATGTATAAGACCAAACTCTAAGGGGTTGCAGGGAGCTTCCATGTCATAGGTAGATAAGACACAAAAAGTTCCATTTTCTTTTGAGTTATTGATCAGCTTTTCACTAAATACACAATTTAGTTTGACTCCGTGAATCTGCAATTTTTCATAAACCACAGGGCCAAAGAAGAAATCAAATATGCATTTCTCTCAAGTGAGGGGAGGGGTGACTTTGGCATCTGTGAAGATAACCTATCAGTTTACATTGCTAGGGTGAAATTTAAAAAAAAAAAAACCTTTAGGGTAAAGGTATTGAGATCAACAAGGAATTTTCTTGTGAGTAAATTATAAAGGAGGTATGTAGCTTTTTTTTTTTTTTAGATGGAGTTTTGCTCTTGTTGCCCAGATTGGAGTGCAATGGTGAGATCTTGGCTGACTGCAACCTCCGCCTCCCGGGTTCAAGCAATTCTCCTTCCTCAACCTCCCGAGTAGCTGGGATCACAGGTATGTGCCAGCACACCCAGCTAATTTTGTATTTTTTTTTTTTTTTTTTTTTTTTGTAGAGACGGGGTTTCTCCATGTTGGTCAGGCTGGTCTTGAACTCTTGACCTCAGGTGATCTGCCTAAAGTGAACTCTTGACCTCAGGTGATCCCTTGGCCTCCCAAAGTGCTGGGATTACAAGGGTGAGCCACTGAACTTGGCCTCTGTTTTATCTTTGTAGCTATCTCATTTAGGAATAAAATGGGAGGCAGGTTTACCTGACATAGTTCTCAGCTTGACCTTTCCCTTCACTTAGTGATTTTGATGTCCTGAGATTTATTTCCTTTCACACCCTCTTGCATTTATTTTACCCTACTACATAAACGGTTTTTCCATGTGTTTCATTCTAGATTCGAATGTCAGCTTCTCTTACAGAAAGAAAAGATAACAATCGAATTTTCATCTAAATCTGCCATCTAAAATGATAAATTGATTAATGTGATTAAAATGGGTTTCTGCAAGATTTTATGGAATGCTTTTAATTCTGTAAGTACTTACATCCTTTACCATTCATCATCCAAGGCATTTGTTTAAAATTTAAAATTCTCTCTCAAGTTTCTCCTGATGTCAACTGTGCCAAAATGTGTCACTTCATTGAGCTAAAATTCTCTTGCACTCTGCAACTCGGATCTGTGAAACAGCTTGCCATCTTAAACAAGAGAAGCAAAATTTTCTGTGTGATCCCTGACTAATCCGTTTGCGAGTCACTTTAATCCTACTGTATCAGTGAAGCAGTATATTTCCCTGACCCTCTCGTAGGACTCACAACAGGGGTGCCTGGCTTACTCAGTCTGCAGCTCTCAACTCTCTGCGGGAGGTGGTGCACGAGCGAGAGCGAACAAGGTGGGGACTGGAGTGTGCAAAGGCTGGAATCCGTAGGAGCGAACTCCGGCATCCGTAAGAGCGAACTCCACTCACTGGGACCAACCGCGTTCCACCCATTGTGGGAGAGAGCACGTGGGTCAACAGATACAGAAGCCAGGGCAAGCACTTTTGGGCACCAACAGGAACCAACTCTGTGCTGGCCCCACCGCAGCATCTAGAGGAGGGGCCCGTGATCCCCGAAGCCCTAGAGAGACTGGTACAGTAATCTTTTAGCTCTGCCATTATGGAGGACTTAAGTGTTAACAGCTCAGTGGATCCTTTCTTTTTCCCGTGAGGTGGCTGCCTTACCCCAGCAGGGGCACAGAGTCAGTGGAACGGCCTTTTGCATCTGCACTTGCGGCACCCAAGCTCTTGTCTGGTGTCCAGAAGAAATGAGGCTGCATGAATGAATTAAAGGATTGTAAACGTGGGGGATTTTATTGATGATGAAAATGGCTCTCCGTGGGAATGGGAGCTGGAAAGGGGATTGGGCTGGAAGATAGTCTTACCCTGAAGTCTGGCTGTCTCTGGCCAGATTCTTCTCCCAAGTTACATCATCAAGCTGTCCCTCTGAAGTCAAGCCACTTACCTCCAATGTCCAGACATAGTCTCCAATGTCCTACTGCTTCTGCTCTGGCCAGCTGAGTCTGTGATGAGGGATGTGGTGGGCCATGAGTGGTTTTGGAAAAGGCAACATTTGAATGGAAAAACAGGGATGTAAATTCTCACTTTGATCTGTGGTACCAAGCTTGAGGGTGGGGTTTGTTAGGGGACCTGCCCTTTTCTGCCTAGAATTTCTATGCCTCCTGTTCCTATCATCAGGCTGAGATTTGTCCTATCAGATCACAAATGTCTACTCCATTTCGATACTTCTGCATTACTGAGAGATTTTATATGGCCTAAGAAAGTATTGCATTGCCCATCGTTAATTATTCTTCTCATGGAATCTATTTATCTATCTGTTTGATCGTAGGGATACTGCTCATTGTAGGGAAACCAAAATGAATTATTTTAAAGCTCTTTTTAAACTTTCAAACCTCATATCAAAATAGTAATATCTTCATTATAATTACATATTAATACAAAATAAAGTATCATTACATAATACGCTATTGCATTGTTAAATTAAAGGTAATATTGTTATTGTCAAATTTATCCAAGCATAATCACATTTTCCAGAGCTAGCAATTGACTATAGGTTGGTTATCAACCCTTACTTGTTTAACATTTTAAACTAATGCTTTATCTTAATATTGTTCATAACTGGACATCATTTTATTTTAACCCTATAATCTTTTTAACATAATACAGAACTTCATTTCTTTAACACAGTTTTCATAAGGTTTTTTCTATAGACTGGTACAGTTTAGTCAGACTAACACGGGTATGTTGGTTGCTGCTGCAGTTTCCAACGATATAGAGATACTCATGTGGTTTGAATGAGGGCTCACAGCAGAGAGGAAGAGGCCTCAGATCACAGAAACTTTCTATAGTGGTTCAGAAGCACTGCCCTGGTGTCTGAAAAACAGTGCATTCATATGACCTATATGCTCATCTAAAACAACATTCAAGAGAACCTTTCTATTTTTTTAGTATTCAAATTGTATTTTTATCTGTGTGTGTTTGTTTTTGGCCTGAAAGCAGCTCACTAACAGGGATATTGTCTGGATTTTGGAAGGCCTACTTTTTATTAAAAAAAAAAAAAAAAAAACAATTTTAGAGATGCTCTTAAGTGCCAGGCTTTACTATCACAAAATATATCTAAACTTTTAAAGATTCATTTGGCATTAGTTGAAGATCCAGGAATACTTCTTTTTTAATTATTTGTTTTCATTTCTTCATTATTAAGCAGAAGCAAATGGCTGTTTATTGACCATAGCAACAAATAGAGGTTAATTGATCCACACAATATTTTAAAGTTTTAAAGGGCTCATAACTTGAACACAAACACTTACAGAAGAGTACGTTCTTAGGATGACCTTCAAAATGGTTTACTTGGAGATCTGAGATGTATATTTTTTTAAGTTGAATATTTTAGCAGGGAGGATACACACACAAAAATGTGTTCTTTCCTTGATATGTATCCTCCAGAGCCCAGCAGGCATCAGGAAAAGGACTCCAGGGAACATTGCTGAAAGGACTGAACTGGCTTAAGAGGCAGACAACCAAACCCAGCGAGGGAGTTTTGGGCTACATCCCAGACAGTTTATTAAAAAAGCAAAGGGGATAAAAGTTTCCCAAAGATCACATGTTAGCTATGCCTTAAAACTGTGATTTTAATTTTGTGGTGCTGAAACTGTGTCAAATAGCCTATAGCAAGATATGTCCTATGTGCTGCAAAATGATGCAAAATAAATACTCACTGTGTTTTGAGAACAAACTCATTAGTAGAGGAAACACTGTACTTTACACACCCTAAGGATATTTGAGTGTTCACATAGGCACGTAAATGTTGATGCGAAGTGTCATTCATAGGTGATGGTTTTTCATATAGCTATATGTTTTTTCATTAACATAACTATTGGATTTCTGTTAAATTGACTGAGGCTCTACGAGATCTGTTGGTTTAGGAAAAAACACCTAGACGAAACTAATAATAAAAATGGCCATAATTTTAATTTTCAATGACATTTTCACTTTCAAAAATATTTTTACTTTATCATTTGTAAAACAAAACCCTGTTAAGTAAGTGATATTTTTAGCCCAATTTCACAGGTAGAGGAAGTGAGGGTATCACAATTTGAATTTCCCAAGACTCTGTGGTGCACATGAAGATTTGTATGCATGGCATTTATTAAAACGTATAAGCTGGACAAAGTGGCTCATGCCTGTAATCCCAGCACTTTGGGAGACTGAATCGGGCAGATCACTTGAGGTCAGGAGTTTGAGACCAGCCTAGCCAACATGGCGAAACCCCATCTCTAGTAAACATATAAAAATTCGCTGGGTATGGTGGCATGTACCTGTAATCCCAGCTACTTGGGAGGCTGAGGCAGGAAAATCATTTGAACCCAGAAGGTGAAGGTTGCAGTGAGCTGAGATCTCACCACTGCACTCCAGCCTGGGTGAGGGAGTGAGACTCCATCTCAAAAAAAAAAAAAAAAAAAAAAAAAAGAAGAAGGATGTATATTTAGAATCCATGTGTGTAGAAGGGAAGAGAGAGAATCAAGATCAGCAGAGAAATTGATATGCAAGCTCATTTAATGAAGCTCTCAGTAGACATCACATAGGGGAAGGGGGTTCTAGGTCTGGCATGACCCTTCAGAGGTCATATCTCAAGGGCATTAGACTTGTATATATCTCCCCACCATGATTAGTCATGTAAAGAAGTGGAAAGGCAGGTTTTTTTTCAGCTGCACTGATCCCCAAAGAGACTGACAGCTAAGGATGGTTGCGTGGTCGCTTTCCCAGTAACTAGGGAATAAGTCCTTCATTTTTTGGATGTCACAAAAAAGCATGCAACACAGAGAATATGGAGTTACAGAGACAAAAAGTGTATGCACCAAGATGATGTAGTTTGAATGTATGCCTCTGCCAAATCTCATCTTGAATGTTGGAGGTAGGGCCTGGTGGGAGGTGTTTGGATCATGAGGGTGGATCCCTTATGAATGGCTTGGGCTATCCCCTTGGTGATAAGTGAGCTCTCACTCTGAATTCACATGAGATCTGGTGGTTTAAAGGTGTGTGGCACCCCTGCCCCACTCTCTCTCTCTCTCTTGCTTGCTTCTGCTTTTATCATGAGATGTGCCTCCTCCCCCTTCACCTTCCACCATAACTGTAAGCTTCCTGAAGTCTCCCTAGAAGCCAAGTAGATGCCAATACAATGTTTCCTGTAAAGTCTGCAGAACCATGAGCCAATTAACACTTTTTTCTTTATCAATTACCCAGTCTCAGATTTTTATAGCAGTGCAAGAACAGCCTAAAAAATAAGACAAACTAGGTTTTATAATCCTAATTTCTATTTCTTTGTTACTACATATGGAAAACTCCATGTTAGCTTTTTGTAAATTGCTCTACCATTTTGTACCAATCTACACGACTTCACTTTCCGTTCATAAACATCTAGAATTGAGCTTTTAAAGAGCATTTAACTGTAAGCAAATAAGTTTGCATTACAAAAATAAAGCAATATTAGCACAATTTATATTCAGCATTTTCATTTTCTGAGCTGTGGAACATATTCAAATATGTTTAAAAAAGCATTATATATGCATCTATGTAAGAACAAGGGCATATAAAACTGCAAATAATGATATTTTTAATTTGAAGCATCTCTGGATACCAACAGGAGGTCTGAGAATTATAAAAAAGGAGAATGTCAACCTGACAAGGGACCATCCTATTATGTATTTCCAAGCTTCTTTTTCTCTGACTACATAGTAGTGATTAAATCACGAACTATACACTTATTCTTGAACCCAGAGTAACAGGATAACACAAAGAGCAAGCATTTAAGAGAAGTAGTCATTTAAGAGAAGAGTGTAAATAGTTTGGTTTAAGGTGGGTCTTTCAATGCAGGAGCTTGAGTAGCACCGGATAAATTAAGTGGTTTAAGATCAGTGAAAACAGCAAGGTGAACATTTTTTTTCTTGAGACAGTCTCTTTCTGTTGTCAGGCTGGAGTGCAGCGGTGTGATCTCAGCTCACTGCAACCTCCACCTCCCTGGTTCAAGTGATTCTCCTGCCTCAGCCTCCCGAGCAGCTGGGATTACAGGCATACACCACCATGCCCAGCTAGTTTTTGTATTTTTAGTAGAGACAGGGCTTCGCCATGTTGGCCAGGATGGTCTTGATCTCCTGACCTTGTGATCTGCCCACCTCGGCCTGCCAAAGTGCTGGGATTAGGGGCATGGGCCACTGTGCCCGGCTCAGTCAAGGTGAACATTTTGAGGCAAGAGGTTCAGATAGTCTCAGGGCATAAACCTCAGTGAATGGTGTCTACTGAAAAGCTGATAAGATTTCAGGGAAGTTCCTAAATTGAACACTCAAGTTCTTTGTGCAACAGTCTCCTGGAATCACAGCAAAATCATGTTAATGTAAACAGATGTGTTTGAGGGAAGATGATTTCTTTCTCACAGTAAAGAGAATATCAGCCAGTTAAAATGCCAGTCCTTGGATCTTAGCTGCCCCACAACTAGCTCATTTATTAATATTGACTACTGCTGATGAAGTTTGAGGGAAGTCAGAAGATGATCAGCATTCACCTTTACGCAGTCCAGATGCCTGCATTTTATTCACCTTGTTTGTCCATTTCCTCCCACTTAAAACATGATGCTGGAAGTAGATGCAGTAGACGTAATACCAGATAATAGACCATAAATCCAGGAGGCCTAACAGTTAACTTGACAGTAGCTGAATTTGTCATAGACTTAAATAAGATCAAACTACAAAGTCTGTTAACTCTCAGTTCAAACCCTGGCTCTGGACATTGTCTAGGGTAAGCATGAACGAGTTACATGATCTTAAGGTCTCAATTGTTTGGCTAATAAAAATGAGCACAGTATGGAGTACCCAATGCATGGAGATTTTGTGAGGATTAAATTAAATAAGTTATATTTAAGCATACCACCTGGTATATATGAACACAACACATTGTCTGCGTTAATATTATTTTAAAGTAAAATATCTTATTTTGTTACTCCAGTTTAGACAGCAGTTAAAATAATTTCCTTGCTTATAGTATCATTTTACTTGAGATTCTAGTACACCTTGAAATAGAAGAGCACTGGGCTAGAATTTTAGCAATTGCCTGGCTTTCTTCTCCAAGTGGGTAGAGCAACTCAAGGAAAGAGGTACAAGAAATTAATTAGTACAGAAATGGCACAATGTAGATTGACATAATTAATGTTTGTCAATGATACACCTAACCAGATATAGATGGTTTTCAGGCATAATTCTGTGAAAAGTACATCGTCCATTCATTAACTACAATTATCCTTTGGGTCGACTGAGTTTCAAGATTTCATTAATGATTTCTAAAAATAAAAAAAAGGGGATATACATGAAAGTGATTGTTTGATTATTTCTGAACCAATGTATGTACTAGATGGTACAAAAATGCAGTCATACATACATACATGCACTTGTAACAGTGTGATATACCAATGTGTAGTTTTATCATTAACTCCAACTCTTTGTCAACAGAGAGTAGCTACAATATTTACTCAGGCTTTATTATAAATGTCACAATTCTGATTCTATCCGGGTGTTTCTTCTATCATCATTCTTTTTTCCTAAACTGTAAATCTACTTGTGTCTCATCCTTTCAACAACACATTAAAATCCTTGCTGAATCCATCACTTTTCTATTTCAGGGCTAAAACAACTTAACATCTATTGAATAAATACTTTTTAAAGTAAATGTCTTACAGTAGTCTAACTTTGCAAGAAGGTATAATATTTTACTTGTATAGTTAACGAAACTGAGGTTTGTACAAGTTAAACTATTACATAAAGTTGCCAGGCTAATAAACATCAAAGCTACTTTAAATCCAGTCATTGCGTCAATCCCATCTCCTCGGCAAAATAACTTAAAATCATTTTTTAATGAGAAGCATTGTTGACCTGTTTTCATCATATGTATTATGATTCATTCATTAACTTAAAAACAGTTATTGAACACCTAATGTATACTAGCTACTATTCTAGGTTCTGGGATACAGTGGTGAAAAACATAAGCAAGGTTCATATTTTTCTGGGATTTTAGCCTCTTGGATAGATAAAGGCCACAAGAAAGTAGATTAAAAATTCAAGACTTGAACTACACTTTAGACCAAGTGGAACTAACAGACATATACAGAAAATCCAGACCAAACAGCAACAGAATACACATGCTTCCTAAGTGCATATGGAACATTCTCTAGGGTAGATCATATGTAGAACACAAAAAACTGTTAACAAATTTAAGATTGAAATCAAATCAAGTATGTTTTATGACCACAATGGTATGACATTAGAACTTAGTAACAGGGAGAATTATGAAAAATTAACAAATATATGGAAATTAAACACATGCTTCTGATTAACTGTGGAGTCAAAAAACAAGTTCAAAGAGAAAGAAATGTGTCATGAGAAAAATAAAAGTAAAAACTCAACAAACCAAAATTTATGGGATGCAGCAAAAACAATTACAAATGGGAAGTTTATAAAGATGGTTGCTTAAATCAATAAATAAGAAAAAGCTCTAATAAACATTCTAATGTTATATCTCAAGAAACTAGAAAAAAAAGGAGCCAACTTAGCTCATACAGGAAAGAATGAAATAATAAAGATCAGAGCAAAATTAAATGAAATTTAGACCAAAACATAATTTAAAAGTCAGCAAAACTATGAATTGTTTATCTTTAAGAGACAAATAAAATTGACAAACCCTTAGCTAGACTAAGAATAAGAGAACAAGTCTCAGATAAATAAAATAAAAAATGAAAGCAGAGACATTACAACTGATAACACAAAATGCAAAGAATCATAACAGAGTACCAAAAAAAACTACATGCCAAAAATTGACCAAGCTGAAGAAAGAATAAATTTCTAAAAACTGTAACCTACCAACACTGAATCATGAAGAAATAGGAAATCTGAACAGACCAGTAACAAATAAGGTATTAAATCAGTAATAAAAAATCCCACATCAAAGAAAAGCTCAGGAACAGAGGGCTTCATAATTGAATTTTATTAAACACTTAGCAAATAGCTAATACCAATCCTTCCCAAACGCTTTCAAAAAATTGAAGAGGAGAGAATATTTCCAAACTTATTTCATGAGACCAGCATCACCCTAAAAATCTAAAAACAGAATTACCATACAATCCAGTTGATACGGTTTGGATCTGTGTCTTCACAAATTCTCATGTTTAACTGTAATCCCCAATGTTGCAGGTGGGCCCTTGTGGGAGGTGATTTGGTCATCAGGGTGGATTTCTGGTGAATGGTCTAACACCACCCCTTTTGGGTGCTATTCCAAGACAGAGAGTGATTCTCAGGAGATCTGGTTGTTTAAAAGTGTGTCTTGGGAGGCCGAGGCGGGCGGATCACGAGGTCAAGAGATCGAGACCATCCTGGCCAACATAGTGAAACCCCGTCTCTACGAAAATATAAAAATTAACTGGGCGTGGTGGCGCACGTCTGTACTCCCAGCTACTCAGGAGGCTGAGACCAGAGAATTGCTTGAACCCGGGAGGCGGAGGTTGCAGTGAGCCGAGATGGCGCCACTGCACTCTAACCTGGCGACAGAGCGAGATTCTGTCTCAAAAAAAAAAAAAGAAAAAAAAAGTGTGTCACACCTCTGTCTCCCCCTTGCTCATGCTCTGGCATATAACATACCTGCTCCCCCTTTGCCTTCCACCATGATTGTAAGTTTCCCGAGCCTTCTCGGGAGCTGGCAGATACTAGTATCATGCTTCCTATACATCCTGCAGAACCCTAAGCCAATTAAACCTCTTTTCTTTATAAATACTCAGTCTCAGGTATTTCTTCATAGCAATGCAAGAATGAACTAATACACTAGCAATCTCACTTCTGGGTACGCATTCAAAGGAATTCAATCTGTATGTCAAGTAGATGTCTGTATTTACATGTTTATTGTAGCATTATTCATATTAGCCAAGATACGGAAATAAGTGAAGTGTCTATCATTAGGTGAATAAATTTTAAAATAAATTTTAAAATGGAATATGTATGTATCACTCTCTCTCTCTCTCTCACGCTCTCTCTCTCTCCCTCTATATATACATATATGTGTGTATATATATAGATATATATATGAGTTATTTAGATTCCTGTGTGTGTGTGTGTGTATATGTGTGTGTGTGTGTGTGTGTATATGTGTGTGTGTGTGTGTGTGTGTGTGTGTGTGTGTATATCTCCAGTGGAGTATTATTCAGTCTTAAAAGTCATGAAATTCTGTAATTTGTGACAACATGGAGGAATCTACAAGACATTATGTTAAGTAAAATAAGCTAAGAACATAAAGTAAGCTAAGAACAGGAAGACAAATTCCACATGATCTCTCTTATGTGAGGATTCAAACTCAGACTTGTAGAATTAGAAAGTAGAATGATGATTATTAGAGGCTGGGGGCAGGTAGATGGAAAAAGGGGAAACATTGGTCAAAAAGCACAAAGTTTCTGTTAGACAGGAAGAATAAATGTTGGTATCTATTGCACTACATAATGGCTACAGTTAATAATAATGTATTGTATATTTCAGAATGGCTAACAGAGGAGATTTTAAATGTTCTCACTGCAAAGAAATGATGCACAACTGAGACGATGTTATGTTAATTAGCCTGATTTGATTATTCTAAATGTATGCATGTAACAAAACATCACATTGAAACTTATAAACATAAATACATTTTATTTGATAATTAAACATTTGATAAAAAGTGAAATAAACAAATAAAACTAATACTTATTATTTTTTTAAGAAAATGAAAATGACCAGAAAAGGGGTAGCATTTTAAATAGTATATTAATGTCTGATATATAATTCAATGTCTTTCTGAAAAAATATTTTGAACGCATTGTTAAGTATTTAGAAGAAAGCAACTAACCATGTAAATACTGAAGGAAGAATGTTCCAGGCAGAGGGAATAACAAGTATGATATGTGAGATGGGGAAAAAAAAACTTGTAATGTTTGAGTAATGACACAAAGGTCAGTTCGTATCATAAATGAGAGGGAGAGAGGGACAGGAGTTACTACCAGAGAGTTAGTGGGTTCAGGGTTCAGGTCTTATAGAGTCTTGTCGACCATTGTGTAAAGTATAAATTTCATTCTAAATGTCACTGGAAACTATTAGAAAATTTTAAACAGAAAAATCTGATGGTTCTTCTCCTTTTATGTTCTAGCCACTTTTAGGAGAGTGAAAAAAAAAAACAATGGGATGAATTAGCTGGCTTTTGCAAAAATCTAGGAAATAATAATAGCTTGAATCAGGGTGGTATTGGAAGAAGCATGAGATTTCTCTGTAAATCAAATAGCTTTACTGCCAAGGCAGAGTTGGTAGGACTTGCTGAAGACGTGTGGGTGGTAAGGAAAAAAGATCTTACAAAAAATAACTTTTTGATAAGCGGGGAGCACACACATATGCATACTCTTGCACACACATACAAAATTTCTGGGCTGAATATTGCCATTCGTAGTCCTTCCTTGGTGTAAAAATAAAAATTTAATTACTCTGTGAAAGTTTTCCAAAGATAGTTCCATAGAAGGAAGACCTCCAAAGAGAGTCCTCTGAGACTTAAAACAAAACATGGTAATAAAAATTACAATCAAATCAGCTAGAGAAGTGTGTTTAAGATTTTGTTATACTTTTCTTGCAACATTTTAATGGCACTTAATATGTCGCTTTGCAATGTGAGTTTTATAAAATGAATATTATAAGTAATATCAACTATGCATATTAATCTCAGAAAATGTTAAATGTATAATGCACATGAATGTTCAGGAAGTCCTCTTTGGAAAAAGCTGCAACAAAATTATGTGTCACACTGTAACGTTTCATATTTGAAACATCACAAATCTGAAATGAAATATACATGAACTAAAATTTCAATATGTAATGTGACAATTAGGGATAAGCATAGTGGTAATAAAACATGTTTTTGGAAAACAGGAATATTTCTTTATGTATATAGGTGAGCACTCTAATATTGATGTCATTACTGAGAGCAGTATTAATAAGTGAAGATATGATTGCTCTTTGTAAACTCCAATGCAATTTAAGTGAGCCATTTAATGTAATAGATTTTGTAGAATAATCTGTTTTGATGGCATCTCATAAATAAGAATTATTTAATGTTAGATTCCCTGGGAATAGTCAAAATAAAGAAGATAGAATATTCCTCTTTCCTTAACAATTTCAATGATGTTAGCATCCCAACTGATAAGTTAATGTCTATTAAGTGGATTTCAGCATCTGTCCCTTCTTGAAGGATCCCATCTTACACATATTTGTGTTCTAAGGGTAAATCAATACACATGTTGTTAACATTCCTGAAGAAAATATATATACGCCACAATGCTGGGCAAAGCCATGCCATTTGGATACATCTATATTAAAAATGGTCTTTTTTGCCACAGAACAAAATAACCAGTGGAAAAGTAAATATTTTCTTAAATTACATATCTTATTTTGAATTAATTGTACGTTCTTATGCAGTTGTAAAAAAAATAATACAGAGAGATCATGCATATTTTCCACTCAGCTTTCTAGAAGGTAACATCTTGGTGACTATAGCATAATACCTCCTCCGGGATATTGACATTGACGCAAACAACATACAGAGCAGTTCTGTCACCATAAGTATCTCTCTGATGCCAATTCTACCTCCTTCTCCTCTCCTCAGTGTCCTAACCACTGGCAACCACTAGTTTCATTGTTTTTAAATGTTGTCATATCAAGAATGTTACATTCATGGAATTACACAGTATACAGTCTTTTGGGATAAGCTTTTTCACTCATCACAATAGCCTAGAAATTCATCCAAACTGTTTTATGTATCAGTATTTTTTTATTGCTGAGTATGGATATATCACGGTATGGATATATCACAGTTTGTTAACCATTCACTTGTCAAAGAGAAACCTGGTTGTTTGTAGGTTAGCACACTGGTGAATAAAGCTCCTTAGCCATTCATGGGCAAATTTTTCAGTGAAAATAAGTTTTCATATTTTTAGGAACCAAGCTCAAGTGTACACACAAGTTGCATGGTAGCTGCCTGTTTAGTTTTATAGGAAACTGTCAAATTGTTTTCCAAAGTGGCTGTATCATTCTTCATTTCCACCAGCAATGTGTGAGTAATCCATTTTGTCTGCATCACTGATAGAATTTGGAGTTATCACTAATTTTTATTTATTTATTTTTTTGAGACAGGATCTCACTCAGTCACCCAGGCTGGAGTGCACTGGTGCCATCTCAGCTCACTGCAACCTCCACCTTCTGGGTTCAAGCAATTCTCCTGCCTCAGTCTCCTGAGTAGCTGGGATTACAGGCGTGCACCACCGCACCTGGATAATTTTTGTATTTTTAGTAGAGGCGGGGTTTGATCATATTGGTGAAGCTGGTCTTGAACTCCTGACCTCGTGATCTGCCAGCCTCAGCCTCCCAAAGTGCTAAGATTACAGGAGTGAGCCACCATGCCTGGCCACTGTTTTTTATTTCAATCATTCTAATAAGCGTATAGTAATATTTTATGGTGGCTTTAATTTGCATTTGACTAATGATGTTGAAGACTGTTTCATGTGTTTATATGTATTTGTTAGGGTTTTCCACAGGGAAGAAAAACAGTCAAATACATGTAGATATATAAGAAGATATTTATTGTGGGAATTGACACACATGAGAATTGAGAAGTCCCATATATGCCATTGGCAAGCTGGGGAAGCAGGGAAGCCAGTGGCATAATTCCATCTGAGTTTGAAAGCATAAGAAATCTGGAGGAAGGGGATGCTGGTCTGAAACCTGGATTCAGAAAGCCTGAGAAGCATGTGCATCTGAGTCTGAATGCAGGAGATGAATGTCTGCTTAGGATGAGAGAAAAATAATTCAACCCTCCTCTGCCTTTTTTTTGTTCTATTCTGACCCTCAGTGGACAGGATGATGGCTGTGCACATTGGTGAGGGCAGATCTTCTTTACTCCCTCTACAGATTCAAATGGTGTTTTTTCTGGAAACACCTCACAGACACACCTAGTTGTGATACAAGATGGGGACAGGGAAGTACTGGGTAGAGAAAGGCAGGTTCCCTGGTGAGGCTCCACCCTCAGGCCTGTGCCCATGGACCTAGGTGAGGACAGGCACTCCTGTTTTCATGCCCAAATGTTGCATTATCTAAGACCACCCTGGCTTGCCGTGTCCCCCTTCCTGTGCCTATAAAAACCCCGAGACCCTAGCGGACACAGGCACAAGCGATTGGATGATGAGAAGAACACACAGCAGGAGAACACACCAGCAGACACCAGCAGATACTGGCAAGCCATCTATGGCAGGACAACGCAGAGTTCACCCTAGGGCACTCAGAGGAGAGCCTGGCCGCTGGGCAGACCAGCTCCATTGGAAAACCACTTTCCCACTCCATCCCCCTTCTGGCCTCCCCATCCACCTCTCTCAGAGCTATCACTACTCAATGGAAAACCTTGCACCCACCCTCCAGGTCCACATGTGATCCGATTTTTTCCAGTACACCAAGTCAAGAACCTCGGGATACAGAAAGCCCTCTGTCCTTGAGATAGGCAGAGGGTCTAACTGATGTGATTAACAGAAGCCACCTGCGGACGGCTAAACTGAAAGACACACTGTAACACATGTCCACTGGGGTTTCAGGAGCTGTGAACACCCAACCCTAGACGCTGCTGTGGGGTCAGATCCTATGCTCCCCAGGACCTGCCCGTCTGCATGCTCCCCTAGGGGTTTGAGCTGCTGCTGCAGAGCACCAAAGAAGCAAGCCACACTCATCACACGCCCCGGGAGGGGGATAAGGGAACTTTTCCTGTTTCAACTGGGACCTCGCCCAGGATCCCAGAAGGTGACTGCAAATGTGAAACTGGCAGTGTGAAACTGTCGGGTCTGCCTGTCTTCCCAAACCCTGCCACCTCTCTCTCTTTCCTCCGGGGAAGAAGCTCTGTTTCCCTTCACGGAGTTTTAAAAACTCCGCCAGGTTGGTCAAAATCCCCAGACTTTCTCTCTTTTCTCTCTCTCATAGTTTGAAATGGTTCTTATCTCTTCCTTTATAATGTTGAGTTTTGCTGTAGGCTGCAGCAATGTTAGGAAGTAAAATGAGCAGTGCAAATCAGAGCAACCATTCTGAGAGGTGCCGTCTCCGTCTCCACCCTGACAGACAGCCACAGGCACACGGGGCTCAGCGCACCTCTCCTCACCCGTTCCCCTTGCAGCTGGTGTGCCTGGGCGTGTTCACAGCATGGGAAGGCCATGCCCAACAGCCGCGAAGGGGTGGGCCACCCCCACCCCCTCCACCTCTGCCCCTTGGGTTGAGGGTCATGGGAGAAAACCATGGTGGTAGCCACAACCCCACAGGGCCAACGAAGGGCAGTTCTCACCCACTGCACCAACAAAACGTTTCTCCCAGGCCAAGGAATTCAATCCGGTCTGAACCAGGGGAAGAATAAAATGATTAAAGGGACCCACTTGCACTGGGGTTCTTCCCCCAGAACCTCCGCCTCATGCCCCTTACACTGTTTTTCTCTTTTTTCCCTTTCTCTGTTTCCTTTCTAAGAAACAGAGTCCTCCCTGCTCCCAGCACTGTTTCTGATAGGGAAGTTAATAGAGGAACAACCCCTGCTGACTCATTTGAGACACTCTAAACAGACATAAATGGCCTCTGAAATACGTTTTCATTCCTAAATTTGATTGGAAGCTTCAGGCTTAGGCCCTAGAAAGAAACACTAGGTCTGAGGGATCCAAAGCCAGGCAACACGCACAACGTAAATGGGCAGGGCCAATTCCTGCCAACTAAACCCCCACCCCACGGAAAGAGGCCATGCTCCATGGCATAAACAGGTCCAGAAAACTCAAAGGTTGTCAACGGGAAGGAAAAAGGGAGGCACAGGCGAGGGTAGTTATTTTCTATTCTCTAGGTTTTTCCTGCTTTATGGGTACATACCGCATCAGTACCCACAGGCAGTGCTCACCAAAGGTCACTGGGATTCAGGGATAAGAGGTGGAAGGGAAGGGAGGATGCTGGCTTTCTCTCTCCATCACACTCTGAGTTTTGCTGAAAAAAGGAAGGGAATGAGGGACACCTCTATTCCCTATCTATCAGAATGGACAACTGGCTCTTTTTACCACCCCCAGCTTATACTCCTCTAGGGTGTATCCTAAACCATTGGGACTGCTTGGACCCTCAGAATCTGGAGGAAAAATGTCTCATAGCCCTTGACACAAAGGTTTGGCCAAATTATGAAGGACTGAGTTGGCCCCAGGAAGGGACCATTCATTTCGATACCAACTGGTAGTTGGAACTTTTCTGTAGACATGAGGACAGATGGTCTGAGGCTCCATATGTGTAAGCTTTCTATACCTTCCAAGGCAATCCAGACCTTTGCTGACAGTGTAGGTTTGATCCAGCCCTCCTGTTTGTTATCTCGGGGAAGGCTGCAAGGGTTAAGCCCAGGGAATTAAAAAATAAGAATTGCAGAGGAAGTCCCAGCACAGGAGCCAGCTCCGTCAAGCCCTGCTACCCCAGATCCACCTTGACCTCCCTATTCAGCTTCAGCCTCTCACTCACCCCCTCCTAGATACACTCACCCTACACAAGCCCCCGTCTCACTCCTGCCCCTCCAATAGACGCCCAGTGAATTTGGGCCCAGTAAGGTCCGGGTTCCCTTCCCTCTACAGGACTTAAAGCAAATTAAGGAGGACCTGGCAAGTTTACAGATGACCCTTTCCAGAATTTCACCCAAATATTTGAACTCTCCTGGAAAGATGATATGTCACTTTTAAATGAGACCCTGATAGACACTGAGAAGCAGGCCGCTCTGCAAGCAGCAGAGATTTGGGAATGAGATTTGTATCATATACAGCATCAGGGAAGTGAGTGAACATCATCCAAACAGAAGAGAAGCCATACAAGTGAATGACCCTAAATGGGATCCAGTGATGAGACTGGGGGCACTGGAAGAGGAGACACCTTGAGGTGTTCGTAATGGAAGGCTTATGTAGAACTAGGACCAAGCCTCTGAATTATACTAAGTTGTCTATGATCGACCAGGGATTTGATAAAAATCTCACTGTCTTCCTGGAAAGGCTAAGCGCGGCCTTAGTGAAGCACACCTCTCTCCTGATTCAGTCAAGGAACAACTAATCTTACCCAGAGAGCTCCTGACATCAGAAGGAAGCTACACAAACAGGTCTTGGGCCGGATCATATTTTAGAGAACCACATGAAAGTAGCCACATCAGTCTTTCATATTAGAGGCAGGAAGGCCCGGGAAAGAGAGAGGAAATACAGGAAACGGACAGAGGTTTTAATGGCCATCAAGTAAGCCCACAGACCCCAGAATTCCCAGGGTGTACCTGTTAACTGCTACAGATTTGGCAAGCCAGGACATTTCAAAAAGGATTGCCCAACTGGCATGAGGAAGCCACCTCACCTTGTCCAATCTGCAGTGGGGACCACTGGAGGGTGGACTGTCCCCGGGGACACTGGTTACTGGATTAAGAACCAATCTCCCAAATGGTACAACAGCAGGACTGGTGGGTCCAGGGCTCCTCTCCTCATCTCCAGTGGTCCAGACCACCATCACCATCCAGGAGTCCCGGGTAATTCTGGAAATTGAAGGGAGGAAAGTGGACCTTCCCTTGGACACTGGAGCCAGTCTCAGTTTTCCTCTCCAATCTAGGCTTCCTCTCCTCTCTTAGCACAACCATGAGGACCATCTCAGGAAGGCCCGATATTTCTCCCAACCCCTTAGTTGTAGCTGAGGAGACATTTTGTTCACCCATGTTTTTCTAATTATGCCTTAAAGCCCAACTCCTCTGCTGAGCAGAGATACCCTGGCCTATGTGGGGACCACCATCCTGATGGCCCCTGGGCAAACTCTTTGTCTCCCCCTAGTGTACACTAATATTAACTCAGAAGTTTGGGCAAAGTAAGGATCCTACCTCCTTTCCTACAGAAACAATGTCCCCTGAAACCAGAGGTTAGGAAAGAGTTAGAAGCCATCATAGATAACTTAAAAATGCAGGGCCTCCTGATACCCTGCAGTAGCCCTTGTAATACCCCGATATTAGGGGTACAAAAGCCCAGTGGCGAATAGAGACTACTTTAAGACCTCTGCCTCATTAATGAGGCTGTGGTTCCAATACACCCAGTGATTCCCACTCCACATACCCTGCTATCCCTAATACCTGAGGGGACTTAATGGTTCCCAGTATTGGACCAGAAGGATGCCTTCTTCTGCATACTATTACACCCTGACTCCCAGTATTTGTTTGCATTTGAGGATCCCTCTAACCAAACCACCCCATTAACCTGGACATTGTTACCTCAAGGATTCCAAGACAGTCCCCACTTATTTGGACAGGAATACTGAGGGACCTCTCTGAGTTCCTTTATCCTCAGGTTAAGGCCTTGCAATACATAGATGACCTTCTCCTCTGTGCTCCCACTGAAGAAATCTCTCAGGAAGGGAGTAAAGCTCTCCTTAGTTTTCTTCAGCTAAGAGAGGATATAAGGTTTCAAAATCTGAAGGTTAGTTCTGTCAGATTTCAGTGAAATACCTAGGCCTGGTCTTGTCAGAGGGGACCAGAGCACTGGGAGAAGAGAAAATTAAACCCATCTCCTGCGTTCGCCTCCCCAAAACCCTTAAGCAACTGAGGAGATTTTGAGACATTACAGGATTCTGCAGACTATGGATACCTGGGTACCATAAAATAGATCATCCCTTTTATCATCTAACGAAGGAGACTTAGGCAGCTAAAATGTACTGTCTAACTTGGGAGCCAGAGGCTAAAAAGGCCTTTGACTAACTAAAACAAGCCTTCCTTAAGGCATTAGCCCTTAGTCTCCATAGAGGGAAAACGTTTAATCTTCATGTGTCAGAGAGAAAGGCAATGGCATCGAACTCTTCACAGAGCCTGGGGTCCAGCCCAGCAGCCTGGGAGCTACGTAAGTAAGGAGCTTGATTTGGTAGCCAAAGGATGACTGGCCCACCTCCAGGCAATGGCAGCAGTAGCCTTGCTGATACCAGAGGCTACTACGTTAACCATGGGGAATGACTTAACTGTTTACACCCCACGATGTGGCAGGACTACTGTCTTCTAGCGGGAATCTCTAGCTAACAGACAAACATCTCCTCAATTATCAAAATCTATTGTTAGAAAGACCTGTGGTCCAATTAAGAACCTGTCCCTCGCTGAATCCAGCCACCTTCCTGACAGAGAAAGCTGGGGAACTTGAGCATGACTGTGAACAAATAGTATCACAAACTTACGTGGCCAGAGAGGACCTCACGGAAGCCCCCTTAGAGAACCCAGACTGTATTCTCTTTACAGACGGGAATTCTTTTGTAGAACAAGGAACCCACAAAGCAGGGTATGCAATGGCTACTCTAAACGATATTGTTGAGAGTACACCTCTCTCCTCAGGCACAAGTGCTCAACTAGCCAGATTAATCACCCTCAAAAGAGCCCTCAAGTTAAGCAAAGATAGTTATATATAGTTATATATATACATATAGTTATATATATGCTGATCCCAAGTATGCTTTCCTAGTCTTCCACATCCATGCCACTATCTAGAAAGAATTTCCCCACAGCTAATGGGTCTCCTATTAAATACCATCAGAAAATTAATAGACTATTATCCTCAGTCTTCCTCCCATGGAAAGTGGCAGTAATACATTGTAAAGGCCACCGAAGAGGGATGGATGAAATAGCTGAGGGAAATAGGCTGGCAGACTGAGCCACTAAATCAGCAGTCAGGAAGCCCCGTTGATTTGGGAGCACCCCATCAGAGAAATGAAGCCTCAATACTCTTCCACAGAAATAGAATGGGCCACCTCTTGGGATGCATCCTTCAGTCCTCAGGATGGCTACAATGGAAGAATGGTGAACTTCATCTAAAGAGGTTTAATACGTAACCTCTTTGGCCCATTTCCAACAGGAACTGAAGCAACTGTCCAAGATCCAATCCCATGAACCAGGGTCACCTCTGTTAACCCAGGGGACCTACTGCTAGTAAAGGCACTCCCTTCCCTTTCTTCCTCTCTAGACCCAGGTTGGGAGGGACTAAACACTGTACACATTTCTACTCCTACAGCAGTGAAGGCCATTGGAATAGACTCTTGGATTCATTACAGCAGAGTAAAGGCCTGGGAAGCCAGTGAAGTGACCTCCATTGACCCAGAAGAGCACCCAAAGTACCAATGTGAAGAGATCGGAGACCTCAAGCTAAAAATCGCAAAAGATACATCTTAATAATTAACCTTTCATGGATATCTCCTTTATAGTTTTGCCTATGCTTGCTGTTATTACATTTGTTCTGTTCTATATCATGGGGCACAATGTTTTCAGAATAATTCTCTTTCTGTCTCTATAAGCCGTGGCACTAGATTCTTTCTTGTATAATACACGTTTAACCCATGCATATAAAACCTTATAAAACTTGGTTTTTTCTCTTATGCCTAAAAGCCATCAAACTCCAAATGGTCAGGCAACCAAAGCCTCGGACAATGGCTCCCCTTTGCCAGGAATCCTTAGATAAACCTCTGGGAGGAGTCTGACTGCTGTTTTCTCAAAACAACACCCCTGTCAACAGGAAGTAGCTAAGACTGGTTGCTGTCCATATTCGAATGACAGTTAGATATACTTCTTCAGAGGGAGAACGGAAGTGCTGGGAGGAGAAGGGCGGGGTCCCTGGCCAGGACTCCACCCCCAGGCCTATACCCGCGGACCGAGGTGAGAACAGGCACTCTTGTTTTCATGCCCAAATGTTGCATTTTTCAGACCACCGTGGCCTGTCATGTCCGCCATCCTGTGACTATAAGAACCCCAAGACTCTAGCAGGCAGGGACACAAGTAGCTGGAGGTTGAGAGGAACACACCAGCAGAACACACCAGCAGACATTCGCAGACACTGGCAGGCCGTCTATGGTGGGACAGTGCAGAGTTTGGCTGAGGGCGGTTAGAGAAGGGCTCAGTTGTTGAGCAGCCTGACTCCAGGGCAAGACCACCTTCCCACTCCGTCCCCCTTCGGCCTCTTCATCCACCTCTCTGAGAGCTATAACCACTCAACTAAAACCTTGCACCCATCCTCCAAGCCCACATGTGATCCAATTTTTTCCAGCACACGAAGGCAACAACCTGGGCACACAAAAAGCCCTCTGTCCTTGAGATAAGGCAGAGGGTCTAATTCAGCTGACTAACTTAGGCCGCTTGCGGATGGCCAAACTGGAAGAGCACACTCTGTAACACAAGGTGAGAATTAGAGTCAGAAGAGTGTATTGTTAAGCAAAGGACAGGCATATGAGGCCTTCAGAATTATGAGTGTAGCAAGTTTGGGGACTGATAAGACATGAGAAGTAAAAGTTAAGTCTTTTCAAAATCATAATTAAATGGTGAGTCTTGAGATTATAGTGGTACTACACTATAGTCTACTACAGTGGTAAAATACGATGAAAAAATAATTTAGATACTTTCCAGTCAAAATGTAATCCACAGGCAATTAGCAATAGCAGCTCATTAAAAATAGAAAACTCAGGTCGGGTGAGGTGGCTCATGCCTGTAATCCCAGAACTTTGGGAGGCCGAGGTGGGTGGATAACCAGAGGTAAAGAATTCAAGACCAACCTGGCCAACATGGTGAAACCCCAGCTCTACTAAAAATATTTTTAAAAATTAGCCATATGTGGTGGCATGCATTTGTAATCCCAGCTACTGGGGAGGCTGAGGCAGGACAATTGCTTGACCTGGGAGGCAGAGGTTGCAGTGAGCTGAGATCGTGCCATTGCACTCCAGCCTGGAAGAGCAAGACTCCACCTCAAAAAAGAAAACAAGATAGAAAACTCATGTCCTCTATATTACCCTAAAACTTACTGTATCAGAATCTGCATCTAAACGAAATCTTCGGTGATTCACACACATTAATGATTAAGAAGCAATGATACATTATTTAGATAATGAAAAATAATGTGGATGTTATCAAATTTTTAAAAATTGTTTACCAATGATAAAACTTTTATTATAGTGACATATTCAGCAGCTCTGTTGTCCATGTATTAACATAATTTAAAAATAATAAAAAATGAAAGTTTGTGGAATGAATGAATGAACAGATAAGAAGGCTGGTTACAGAGAAAATAGAGTAGGGAAGCAATGACTTCCCTGTTTACCCAGTATGTTTGTCCACCCTGACCCAGCTCTCCATAGTTAGTCTGCAGTCAGACTCTCTGCTCCATTTCTCTTGTAACATGAACTGCAAAGTCCTTCTACTTTCTCTAATCAAAACCTATCTGTGCACCTAAGTCCTGGTGCTTTGGCAGGAGAAAACCCCATTTTAGCCTTCATTATTAGGATTTAGCAGAGGAGGGTGTCCTAGGCACTGCTTTCTTGTTCCCTTGATCATTCCTAATTGAAAGTGAAACTTTGCATATATTGAGAGTGACTTCAGATGGAAATGGAAGAACTATTCTAGACAGCAGGAATGTGGAGGCCAAGCTGCTATGGGTAATTTCTTCCCCATGATTATGCAGAACTAGACCATGTTACAGCTTTCTGTCACCTTACAAGTTGTTATCTGTTAAAGGGGGATGAGAGGGAGATATCCCTTGATAAGCCATATTCATTTTATCACAGATTATATGGAATTGATCAGCTCATATGGAGAAGTTATATAAATTTGTTTTTTGAGCTGGAGTCTTGCTCTGTCGCCAGGCTGAAGCACAGTGGCGCACTCTCGGCTCACTGCAACCTCCGCCTCCTGGGTTCAAGCGATTCTTCCGCCTCAGCCTCTCGAGTAGCTGGGACCACAGGCACATGCCACCATGCCCAGCTAATTTTTGTATTTTTTAGTAGAGATGGGGTTTCACCATGTTGGCCAGGATGGTCTTGATCTCTTGACCTCGTGATCCACTGGCCTCAGCCTCCCAAAGTGCTGGGATTACAGGCGTGAGCCACCGTGTCCAGCCAGTCATATAAATTTTGACACAAGGGAAAATGGAGCAATACCTCTGGAACAGGTGTCATAGTGAATGTCAGAAGACGTCAAGAGCCCTTGAGGGTTGTAGAATTTGTAATGGAAATTAGATGCTTCTATGTTAACTGATATACCACTTTGAGATAAGTATAGTTTTCTAAACTATAGAATTCTTTGACTTTTCTGTGGTACACCAGTGCTAAAAGTTCATAGTAATGGTAAAGGAATCTGAGGTGCTGGCAGTAGAATATTGTGGTACATTAAATTGCTTAAGCATGCTGCCCCAAAGGTCCTTTGGCCATTGATATAGATCATTATGGTGAGTTCTACATCACCAGAAAGTGAGGATAGGAAAGCCATGTTGAGACAGCACAATTTATCTCAGTAACTTTGAAATCCTTTAATAGTTCTGCTTTAAATATACCAATTTTATTTTTTAAAGGCAATTGACATACTAAATTTTATTGTTTACATAATAGAAGACTCTGGACAAAGTGAAGACAGGACAATGACAACCCATTTAAACTCCTTCACAAACAGAGATTGCTAGTGGTTTGATACATCAAAATGCAAATTATCTGAAGATGAAAAGGCAGGAAATATATCTGGATTTATGCCTACCAAAGCAATGTTCTTTTTAAAAATGTTGATGTGACAATGTACTGAATGCTCACAGTAATTCACAAAACAAACAACAAAAAATCACACTTTTTTGATGTGATTTTCCAGAATCTGGATTTGGGGATTGTGATAATTGAGAAGTATGACTAAAAAAATTTCAGTGCTCAGAAACAAATCTTTTTTTAATGTATCCAGGTAAAAAATTTCATTTAAAAAAGCTAATCATTGCTCTAAGCAGATAAATAAAAGAGTTTTACCACACTTTTATAATTAAAACCAGCTGTTTTATGCATGTGAAATGTAAAATATGTATAAATATGCACAAACTCTCTTTTAGAAAAACAGGGCTTTAGAGAAAATGATATTGAAAGTATTTACTTGATAAATATGATATATGAAACCTATGTTAAAAAATTAAACCACTTTCAATGACATTCTATGGTGAAATTACATCTGGAAACTGAACCTGAAAGGTAGATAGATCGATTTAATTGCTTCTCTCTTAACTCAAAGGTAAGGCAGGTCTCTTTCAAAGAGCTCTCTTTTCTACCCACTCTCTTCTTCTTAATGCTTTACGTAGGCCTATTAAACAGATGCAGCCTGATGTGTCTACACATTATTATCTGGCTCTCTAATCACCGAGTTTATAGTTGGCACAATAAATAGTTTTTTTTTTAAAACATGTATTGCTTCTCTATTCTATGTCAATTAAGATATTAAGAGACAGATAAGCCACTCACCTTGATGTCAATCTCAATAATCACATAAGAAATAACCCTGCATTGGAAGAGCTTGTAAAATTTCCACTCAATAGTGCATTCTTTAACGGCATTGAGTTAATCTGAACGGACCAAATATACTGAAAGTTCACCTTCAGGATAAAAACGTATAGTTTTCTGAACTATATAATTCTTTGACTTTTCCAAGATACACTAATGCTGAAAGTTTATGGTAATGGTAAAGGGATATGAGGTACTGGTAGTAGAATATCCTGATGAATTGAAGTGCTGAAGCACGTTGGCCCCAAAGGCCCTTTGGCTTTTAATATAAATGTAAATAAATAAATTAATAACTTCATATACATGTTCTAAAGTTGATCAATGCAGGATAACAAAAAGTTTATTTGACAAGATTCACAGCATTTGGAGAGACTTCCATAGGTCAAAGTGAAAACACAAATGGAAAAGAACAGATGTGGCTGGGCGCGGTGACTCACACCTATAATCCCAGCACTTTGGGAGGCTGAGGCAGGGGGGATCATGAGGTCAGGAGACTGAATCCATCCTGGCTAACTTGGTGAAACCCTGTCTCTCCTAAAACTACAAAAAATTAGTTGAATGTGGTGGCACGTGCCTATAGTCCTGGCTACTTAGGAGGATGAGGCAAGAGAATCATTCGAACCCAGGAGGCAGAGGTTGCAGTGAGCTGAGATCATGCCACTGCACTCCAGCCTGGGTGACAGAGCAAGAGTCCATCTCAAAAAAAAAAAAAAAAGTAAATGCAATGCAGTTGAGTGAGTCAAACAGTTAGGCCAGTAACTATTTCAACACATTTCAAGCAACCAACTTCAATGACTTGGTGCCTCTAGTTCATCATTCTACATGCAGGGAAGATTTAAAGTTTAATATGTGAAAAAAAAAATGAAATACCCTCGGGAGAGGGAAATAGTTTGTGGAAAGTGTTTTTATAAACATGTATAGGCATGCACAAATGTGGATATTATTCTGTATAAAAGAAAGATGCCTGTTAGTGTGGTTCTAGAGATCTTCATATTAAAGAACAATTTGATTCTACTATAAACACTAGAGGTTATCTCATCTATACAAGAAACAAATACGCATATATTTATGTAGCAGTGTCACTTTTATCAACAAAAACCCAGCTATAAACACTAGGCTAAAAATAGGTTTTACTGGTCAGAGATGTTATTAGAACATATTTTGCAAAATGAAAAATATACAACTAGGTTTTATATTCACAAGAAAAAAAGTTATTCAGCATACAAATGTGAACAGAGTTTAAATTCCAGAGGTAAGGAAAAATGTCAAAACTTTATAAATCTTCTGGGATGCAATTTTATTACGGTGTCAATTTAGAAAAACAGACTCACAGAATGTACAGTTACAATGGATTCTCATAATACATCAACTTATATATTTACCATTTTTCTTGTTTTGTTTCCAGTTGAAGGTTTCTTCAACTGAAAAGTTGCCCACCTGTTCCAAAACCTACAGAGACAGGATTAGACATCCTGTATGTCCAACCAGTGGGTACTGTAATGCCAGAACTGCTGAAGTTAAGTGCAGATGTTATTTGAGCTGCCAAAGCTTGCACTAAGATTTCTGAAGGTTTATTTATTTTTCCTAATCCAAATGTGGCCTTGCTGGTACTTTTTCTGCCAATAGCTGAGTTGAATGTGTACCAAACTAAGCCCTAGAAACTGCTGAAACCCTGCTACCAGCTCAGGCTGCTAAGTGTTGAGGTGAAGGCTGCTTCATTTGCATGTTGCTGAAAAGAGTGGGTCTGGTGATAACTGCATGCATTCTGTCACTTCTTGGCTTCTGGTTTCTGGCTTCAAACACATTTATAGCATTTCCCAACAACATTTTTTTCTGTGGTGAAGACATTGTTCTTTGAATACCTTTACCTTTTTAATAATAGACCAAGGTTGCACAGCCAACGCTACAAATGTTGATATATTTTCTGTGCAGTCCTGGATACATCTTGCAGGATTATAGGTGAACTAATTGCTTAAGTGGCAAGAAGGTTAGTTTGCTAGTCATTCAATCTGTTGTCTGTACTTTTGAAGCTACCCCTGAAACTTCTGAGCCAAGATTGTGAAGCAGTCTGCAGAAGTTGTATCTTCATTTTGAAGTCCTGGTAGTTGTTTCCGGGTTCTGAGAGCTGTGTCTCCTTTGTTTAACTCCTGAGCAACTTCTATTTTCAAATTGTTGATATTGAGGAATTTTTCTCTTATCCACTGGCAGTCACTGCTCTGCTACCTTAATATCTTCTTACATTTTTTTTAAGACGGAGTTTTGTTCTTGTTCCCCAGGCTGGAGTGCAATGGTGCGATCTCAGCTCACCGCAACCTCCACCTCCCGGGTTCAAGCAATTCTCTTGCCTCAGCCGCCTGAGTAGCTGGGACTACAGGTGCATGTCTCCACACCTGGCTAATTTTTTGTAAAGATTTTAGTAAAGACGAAGTTTCACCATGTTGCCCAGGCTGGTGGCAAACTCCTGAGCTCAGGCAATCCACTTGCCTCAGCCTCCCAAAGTGCTGGGACTACAGGCGTGAGCCACAGCACCTGGCCTTCTTACACTTTTATCATTGCTTTAATATTTTCCTTTTTAAATCTATTTCCTGTGTATTTACAATTTCTTGAGAATTTCTATATCCTGACATGTGGAAGATTTTTGTTCTTAAGGGCTTTATTATCTTTTTATCACTTTTCTTTCAGTCTTTTTATATTATGAGGTAATAAATATACACCACTTAATTTCTCACTGGCTATAGTTGAAGTAGCACAGCAGTTTTCAAATACCTATAACCTCCTGCCCATGTCTTGATGTCCTGTCTGTACTTGGGAAGAGCAAACTGATGAAGCCAGCTATGGCTCTTCTTTGGGAGACATTTGCTGATATGTTTGTAGTTGTTATTGTTCTACCCAAATTATTTGGAGTAAATCCCATGCGAGTTGCTAGAGTTGATGCTGAAACGGGAAAGGTTCCTTGGTCCCTTTCGCAAGGTGAATGATGGGGGTGTGGCTCACTTCTTCAGTGCCCTGCTGCTCAGACCTCTAGGGGAGCATACAGACGGGCAGGCTGAGGACTCTGAATCCCACAGCAGTGCCTAGGGGTGAATGTTTACAGCTCCTGAAGCCTCAGTGGATATGTGTTACAGGGTGCTCTTTTAGGTCTATAGGCGGCTTGTGTTAACCAGCTCAATTAGACCCGCAATTAGACCCTTCTCAAGGACAGAGGGCTTTCTGTATCTCAGGGTGTCTTGCTTTGGTGTACTGAAAGAATCCGATCACACCTGGGCTTGGAGAATGAGTGCAAGGTTTTATTAAGTGGAAGTAGCTTGCAGTAGATGGGGGAGCTAGAAGAGAACTGGTCTTCCCCTGGACTTGGGCTGCCCTGTGCTTGGCAGCCCAGGCTGTCCTCCGACTG
This sequence comes from Cacajao melanocephalus, assembly GCA_963573385.1. Lineage (NCBI taxonomy): Eukaryota > Metazoa > Chordata > Mammalia > Primates > Pitheciidae > Cacajao > Cacajao melanocephalus. Next base: position 26,648 of record CAUYLG010001092.1, on the reverse strand, counting down.
CCCTAGGAAAACTTCACCTCATCCTGCTGGTGGATGGCTTGGTGTGCTGATGACTGTCAGTGTGCTCTTCTGCTGATGTGTGCCTCTATGACCAGCTGTTTATGTGTCTGCCAGCTAGTGTCTCGCGTTTTTATAGGCCCAGGTTGGGGGCGTGATGGGCTAGAGTGGTCTTAGGAAATGCAACAAAAATGGCTGTCCTCAGCTAGATCACTGGGGTTGGAGCCCTAGCCAGGGACCACACCCTTCTTTACCCAGCACTTCCCGTACCCCTTCTTTATCATTTAAGGGGACTACACTCTTCCCATCCAGGCTCTCCCACATCAATGTCAGAGTAGATGCAACAGGACCACCAGCTAAGTAGAAGTAAGAGTTAAATGATGCAACATTTGCTATAGGCCTATTGAATCCTAAACTGGCACCTGTTAACAGCTGTAGACACCATGGCTGGCATTCCCAGAATTAATCCAGCAGTTACAGCTTTCACCAGACTATATACAGATAGTCCAGTTCAAAAGCTTCTGAAGGAGCAAATGCAGATGCTGAAATTGCAGAAGTAGAGTTCCATCATAAGCCCCTTTGAGGAGGCTCAAACAGAGCCTAAAACAGTGCTTGGCACTTAGAAGTCTGTCCAATAGATATTTACTCTTTGAATGAGTATAGCTTGGAGAAGAAGTATGGACAACCACCTCTGTCCTGGTTGCGCCCATCACACGAATGGCTATGGAGGTGGAGCCTAGGACTGGGTCCTGACTGAGCTGACCGTTGACTTGGCTGGATTCTGGGGCTGATGCTACTCGCTGGCTGCAAGAGGATTGAGATGTTTGAACACCTCGAAGCTCAAACATCACCTATTTCTAGATCCAGCCTATCAGGATCTTTTCACCCCAGCACAATCATACTTTACAAATACCACACTTTACAAGTAAAATTTTAACACAGGTATTATCTAAACTTCAGTATTTTTGTATTTTCAATGGTGAGTTACCATTAGACAGAAATAATGTCTTTGTTTTGTTGGTGTTATGTAGAGCTCTCTTTTTTAGTTCACAGTATGTTTCTTATTGTCACATAATGTTTAGTGAAAAGTTTTCTTACTGCTTGGTAATTTTCTTCTTTTTTGCCTCCATACTTATATTTTGATGTGAGAAAGCATTTTCTGTTGTTTGTTTGTTTGTTTGTTTTTTAGTAGGGGACGGAGTCTTGTACTGTCACCCAGGCTGGAGTACAATGGCTCGATATTGGCTCACTGCAACCTCTGCCTCCTGGGTTCATGGGATTCTCCTGCCTCAGCCTGCTGAGTAGCTGGGAATACAGGCCTCCACGCCCAGCCAAGAAAGCATTTTCTTTGATGTTTTAGTCTATATAGAAGTCCGCTAACAGTCTTAAATTTCACTTTAGTCATTGTTAACTATAAATACCACTGTTGTTTCTTGTGTTTTTGGTTTTTTTTTCTCTATCTTCTGTTAGAATTTATTTTCACAAGTGGCTCTAGCCCTTGCTAACGCAGTTTAATATGCAAGTATCATTTCCTATTATTAGTCTCATTATTTATATAATTACATACATTTTTAAGTAATTAGAGCACAGCTAAAACTGTTCATCTGTAAAACATCAGTGAACTAGTTTTTCCAGTAAACACTAAAAGTTTGACTTGATAGATCGATAACCACAATAAGAGTTTTAGTATTTTGGGGATCTTATTTTCCAAACAAAGGCTTTTCAGACAATACTGTAACAATGTTTGTGCACATACCAATAGCTTTACATATTTATTGGAAAAAGCCTGCTTATTTAAATGAGTTTGGACACTCGAAGGTTTAGCTTTGGTTGTCAAGTACTAGTCTTATGCTCTCAGGAAAATAAATCGTTTTCCTGAACCTCAGTTTTCTTCTCAGAAAAAATAGTAACTGTAATATTCATCAGAAAGGAGTATTGAAATACCAAGTTAGATAATATTTGTAAAACATCCGGTAAAGAGTTTGACATTCAATGTGACTTATGTAAATTTTGATCCCTCAGTTCCCTCTTTTTATGTAAACTGAATCCCTCTTAAATCATATTTGATTTTCTTTGTTGAGACATATAAGACTATAATATTATACTATTCTCAGATTAGTACAGTAAAATCCTTTTTCTAGTACAATTTTTTTTTAGATGTCTATGATGGGATACATTTCACTCTTTGCTATTTTTCTTTTCCCAACACAAATGGATTATATTAACTTCATTTCAATGTTTCTTAGCTATATAATGGGTGTTCCCTTAATGGAACACAGTAAATACAAAGAGTTCACCTTAAATTACAATTTCATAATTCACGAGAAATTCTTTTCATCTGGAACACATTGTATTTTCTTCACTAAATGTTAGTAAAGATTAATGAAATTAGCATTTATCTAATAAAAGTGTTCTTAGTTGCAAAGCGCTAACAACAAAAATAAGAATAAGTTCAGTTGGCTTGAGGAATAGTTTGATTCAATGTAAGAACGTCTATTGGCTGGGCACAGTAGCTCATGCCTGTAATCCCAGCACTTTGGGAGGCCAAGGCGGGCAGATCATGAGGTCAGGAGTTCAAGATCAGCCTGACCAGCATGGTGAAACCTCATCTCTATTGAAAATACAAAAAAATTGCATCACTGCACTCCAGCCTGGGCAATAAGAGCAAAATTTCATCTAAAAAAAAAAATGAACATCAATTGAGTATCTACATAGTAGATGCCCTGCTCCATGTTCTAGAGATATCAATAGAGAAAACAAAATCTACCTTGTGAAACTTCTATCCTAGTTGTGGTGGGTGGAATAGAAAATAAGCAAATAAACAATGTATCGAGTAGTAACAAGAGTTTCAAGCAGAATAAAGCTGGACAATGAACAGATATATATCTAATGTGAGTGGGGACCGGGTGTTGATCATATACACAAGGTAATTCCTCCCTATAAGAAGAGTGAATAAAGTGAGAGAACAAGACATGAAAATATTTTCTGAAGCTGATTCAGTCAATGGAAGCAGCAAGTACAAAAGCCCTAAGATGAAAAGTGTTTTGTGTGTGTGTGTGTGGGAGAAACAGATAAAAAGGAGCAAAGGCAGGGGAAACTTGGTGTCTCGGTTTGTTTTGTGCTCTATAACAGAACACTATAGAATAATTAATTTTTAAAGAAATTTATTTCATTCGTGGTTCTGGAGACTGTAAAATCTAGTAATGATGGACCACATAAGGCAAGGGTCCTCTTGCTGTGTCATCCAGGGCCGAAGGCAGAAGGACAAAAGAGCATGTATGGGTAGGGGAAGAAAAGAGGGGCTAAACTCATCCTTTTATCAGAAATATACCTTTGGGATAATGGCATTTATCCATTCACCTCTAAAACGTCCTACCTCCCAACACTGTTTCATTGGGAATTCAGTTTCCAATACATGAACTTTGGCAAACACATTCAATCCATAGCATTCTGCTCAGATCCCCCAAATTTGTGTCCTTCTCACATGCAAAATACGTTAATTCCTTCCCAATAAACCCAAAGTCTTAGTTCCAGCACCAACTCAAAAGTTCAAAGTCTAAAGTCGCATCTAAGCTAGAGAATAGAGGTGAGACTCAAGACATGATTTTTCCAGAGACAAATTATCCTCAACCAAGAGCCTGTGAAATCATAAAAAATTATTGACTTCCAAAATACAGTGATGAAGTAATAGCACCCAACTAAGTCCAAAATCCAACAGGAAAAGTATTAAATCTTAAAGCTGAAAAGTAATCTCCGTTGCGATTTTGTTATCTCCGTATTCCACATTCTGGGCACACGGGCTGCGGCCGGGCACTCCAGATCTCAGGCAGCTCGACTCCTGTTGTTTTGCTGAGCACAGTCTACCCAGAAGCTCTCACAGGTTGGAATCTCATGACTGCGGCTTTTTCAAGCTAGACTTGCATGCTGATAGTACTATGGTTTTGTGGTTTCAAGGACTTCCCCACAACTTCACTAGACATTGTCTTCACAGGGGCTCTCTGCAATAGCTCCACCCCTGTGACACGTCTTTGCCGGAGCCCCCAGACTGAAACATCTTTTGAAATGTTGGTAGAGGTTGACAGGCCTTACAGCTCTTGCATTCTGTGTGCCTGCACAATTAGCACCACGTGGACTGTCTTAGTTCATTCATGTTGCTATAAAGGAATACCTGAGGCTGAGCAATTTATAAAGAAAAGAGGTTTATTTGGCTTATGGCTCTGCAGACTGTACAAAAAAAGGGCATGGCTCTGGCATCTGCTCAGCTTCTGTGAGGGGCTCAGGCTGTTTCCATTCATGATGGAAGGTGAAGGGGAAGTAAAGGGGAGCCAGTGTGGTGAGAGAGAAAATGAGTAAGCAGGTGGGAAGGTACAAGGCTCTTTTAAATAACCAATGCTTGGCAGAACTTTTGCAGAGTGAAAACTAAGTCATAACCATGAAGACAGTGCCAAGCAGATCCACTCTTGTGACCCAAACACCTCACATTAGGCTCCACTTCTAACACTGGGGATAAAATTTCAACATGAAGGTTAGAGGGTCAAATATCCAAGCTATAACATGGACCCAACCAAGCATTACAGCTTGTAACTTTTGGAACAGCGGGTCAAGCCACACCTGAGCTCACTTGAGCCACACCTAGGAAAGATAAAAGTGCTGTGTTAGAATTTGGGGAGCAGAGTGAGTCTCAAGGTGGCACAGGGCATTGAAAGCTGAGGTCCCATGTGCACCCCTCAGGGAACATTGTCCTCAAGGTTCTCCCTTGCTTGGAAGATCTCTGAAATGCCTTTGGGGTCTTTCTTTCATTGTTTGATGAATGAAACCTATCTTCCTTCCATTCATATGAGTCTCTTTAATACAATGGTTGCTTGACTATACACTTAGCATATCTGCCAGACATACTTTTTTATTCTTTACAAGTCCAGTCTGAGAGTTTTCTAATTTTTTTAAAAAAATTTTGCCTTTGTTTTAAATATCAATTCTGTCTATACATCATTTCTCTCTTCTCTAATTTTACTTTAGGTGGTCAACAGAAGCCATGCAGCATCTTAGACATTGACATTTATTTTCCCAGATATCCCAGTTATCATTCTTAAGTTTTGTCTTCCATCAAGTCTTAGGACATAGATACAAACTCTCCAAGGTTTTTGCGTCTGTGTAGTAAGATTGGCCTTTACTCCAGTTTCCAATACCTTGTACTTAATTTCTGTCTGAGACTTCATCAGAATGGCCTTTGTCATTCATATTTCTAACAGTATAGTGGTTAAACCTCTTAACCCATGGGAAGATTCAGGTTCTCTCTACCGTTCCTGCTTTTCTTGATCTCTCACTAGAATTCACCATAATGACCTATTTGCAGTAATCTAATATTTTTCTATCCTGTTTCTCCAAATTCCTCTTCCTCTACCCATTACCCAGTTCCAAAGCCACTTCCATGTTTTCAGGTATTTGTTATACAATAGCCTCACTTCTTGGTACCAATTTTCTGATTTAGTTGGTCTCATGCTGCTAGAACAGAGTATCTAAGATTGGGTTATTTTATAAAGGATAGGCATCTATGTCTTGCAGTTCTGGAGGCTGGGAATCCTTAGGTCAAGGGGCCTACAGCTTGCCAGGATCTTCTTCCTGTGTTATTCCACCAAAAAGGCAGTGGGCAAGAGAACATGTGTGAGAGAGAGAGGAAGGGAAAGGCAGTCAAAATCATCTCTTTATCAGGAACCCACTCCCATGATGGGAAACCCATTCCCGCAAGGATGGCAACAATTCGTGCATTAGGGCAAAGCCCTCCTTATTCATTCACTTCTCAAAACTGTTGCATAAGCGTGGAGGAGGGGCAGAGAATTAGTTCCCAGCACATGAATTTGGGGGGTGACATTCAAAATATAACACAAAAGGTAGAGTATTAAGAGATTTTATTGCAGAAGCAGCAAGGTTCCATGTCAGGTAAGGCCTGGTAGGCCATGATCTGGCAATGGGTTTTATCTTGTATGATATGGGAAGCTTTTGGAGAATGGGCATCAGAGAAGTTAGTTAGATCTGGTTTTTGTGTATTAAAGATAACCATCATCTATGTGGTTAATTGACTGTAAAGGAAAACGGTGAAAAAAAGAAGGCTAGTTTGAAGCCTTTTATAATACTACTGTTGATTTTTTTTTTTTTTTTTGATACGAAGTCTTGCTCTTTTGCCAGGCTGGAGTGCAGTGGCATGATCTCAGGTAACTGCAACCTCCAACTCCCTGGTTCAAGCTATTCTCCTGCATCAGCCTCCCAAATAGCTGGGATTACAGGCACATGCAACCACGCCCAATTTTTGTATTTTTAGTAGAGACAGGGTTTCACCATGTTGGCCAGGATGGTCTTGATCTCCTGAGCTCATGATCCACCCACCTCGGCCTTCCAAAGTGATGGGATTACAGGCGTAAACCACCACGCCCGGCCTATTACAGTCGATATTAATGCTGATCTAGATTAGAGAGAAAGTAGAGATTTGATACATAGCAAAATCTAAATACATTTTGAAAGTAGGTAAAAAATGATTTCCTAGTATAAGATGGTGTGTGGGATGTGAGAGAAAGAGAAAAGAATTTCTAAGTACCTTAAAGTAGGCACATAAAAGGAATTTATTGACTCAGTTAACGTAACAATCCAGAAGTAGGCCAGGCTCCAATTATTGTTTGATCCATTTTCTGGCTCTGTTTGTAATTCTCTTGGTACTATCATTCCCTATTGGCGGGCCTTATCCTACGTGGTAGTGAAATTACTGCAGAAATTTCAAATGCCCCATCTCTACATCACACTAGTCAAAAGGGGGACCTTTTCTTCCAACTACCATAAAATCAAAATCATAAATTTCCCTCTGTTAGCACCAATGAGATTATATGTCTACTACATCTGAGCTAATCAGAAGGGACAGAGAAATGCCATATGCTCAAACGTTTGTAGAGTGACCCACCTATGTCATTATAGTGGCATCAATACTCTAAATGTATCTTAAAAATTATTTCTTCACATCAACTATCTTTTCAAAAATGTAGGTACCCTAGATAACAATATGTGATCGGTGAATCTACTCACCAGCGTGATATTAAAACTCCTTAAGAAATGTGAAGCTATTACATTGATTCAAAATTTTCTCATTATAGCCTATCATTTGGTTAATATAGAAGTATGTTATAACTACTTAATGAATATGATACTTTCATCTCCACACCAATGCCTTTGTTCATGTTTTTCTTTTGATGGCAGCAGTGGCCCATCTGGAGTAGCTACTATGGAGATGCCAGCTGCAGCGGGAGAGATGTGGCTGGCATTGCAGGCCCCGAGGAGCCAGCAGGAGATGGGAACAGATGGGAGCCCCGCCTCCTACCAAGTTGGTGGGGTGGCAGCTGCAACTGCCCAGCTGTGGCTTTGGACCCAGGCATCCCTTTGCCCTTGAGAGCCTGGGAATTCCCCACTCCTGATGACTCAAAAGTGCCTGGCCTCTCCCCACTCCCAGCACCTGCTCCAGTGCAGAGCAAATTTATGTCCGATCTTGGGTGCTGTCATGACCCAACCAGGTGTGAGCACACTCAGAGTCACACTGACATGCCAGCCTTCTGCCACCTCAGTCCCCTCCAGACTTTGGGCACCAGTGGGCACCAGTGAGCACGGGAAGGAAGTGGTGGGGACCAAAGGCAGCTCAGCGTAGGCCTGCAGGCACCCCTTGGTGTGAACAACCTGGGTGCTGTGGATGGAGGCAGATAGGTTCTTGGGCAGAAAGGGGCAGGTCTTTGGTGAAGCCCCACCATCAAGCCAGGGATGGCCTGAAGCCTGGAGGTTGGGCTGCCAGTTCCAGGTGGAGTCTGCGGCTCATATTTAGAACTTTTGGTGCTTTTCCTGGGCCCCCCATGGCTGCCCATGGACCAGTTAGCATACACATCCTCCCTCCTGAGCCATAAAAACCCCGGATTCAGCCAGATTCACACTGACATTGGGACTATCAGCTGCAGAAAGGTGCTACCCATGGGTCTCCTCTCTGCTGAGAGCTGGACACTCTTCAGGACAACCTGCCTACAGAAAGGAGCTATCCACTTTGAGTCTTCTGAGAGCTGTTCTGTTGTTCAATGAAGCTCCTCTCTACCTTGGTTACCCTCCAGTTGTCTGCATACGTCATTCTTTCTAGACATGGGACACGAACTCAGGACCTGCCAAATGGTGAGACTAAAAGAGCTGTAACTCAAACAGGGCTGAAACAGGGCCCCAGCTTGCCACGTTGCAGATGACAAGAGGGAGAGAAGAGCTGCAGCCCTTTGGGGCGCCCAGACCTCGGGGCTCCCTGAGCCAGGGCTGTGACACACTGTAACACCTTCTTCACGGTTCCACAGTTCCTGGCATCTTCAAGCTTTTGGGTGCCATCATGTTCCCCTTGTCCATATGCTGGAGCCCACAGAAGAAGCTGCTTGCAGTAGGTCCGGTCCAGCCACAGCCTCACGTGGAGTCAGCATCCTGGAGCCTGGAGCTGCCCGCCCCGCTGCAGCTGGTGTGCCTGGCTGTGCGCAGTGGCTGGATGCTGCACTTGCTCACCCACACAGCCATCACTGCTCTGTGCCTGGCTCCCCCTTGGCAGGCATGGACTCTGGACTGGTAGAATTAGCCGAACACAGCCTGCATGGCCCAGGGGCAGAATGAGTCCAGCAGGCCTGAGCAAAACGCGGGCAAAGGTGCCGCTGGCCACAGAGTTTTCTGGCTGGAAAAGCAACATCGTAAGGATCTTGTGACATTTCCATTTGGAACATTCTGTTCTTTTTAACTTAGATTTTTAAAATTATAATTATTCTTGTGTTTCTGGAAAGCACAACCCCTGCTTCCTTCATTTCTATGAAAACTTTACCATTTATTGCTATCTATATTCTTCAACCATCACATTGTGTATAGCAGGGGTCCCCAACTCCCCAGCTACAGACCAATACCAGTCTGTTGCCTATTAGGAACCGGGTCAAACAGCAGGAGGTGAGTGGCGGGCCAGCAAGCATTACCACTTGAGCTTCGTCTCCTGTTAGACTAGCAGCGGCATTAGATTTTCATAAGAGCGCAAACCCTATTGTGAACTGCACATGTGAGGGACCTAGGTTGTGTGCTCTTTATGAGGCTCTAACTAGTGGTGGAATAGTTTCATCTCCAAACCATCCCCTCACCCCTCCCACTTGCCCTCAAGCCTGTCTGTGAAAAAACTGTCTTCCATGAAACCAGTCCCTAGTGCTAAAAATGCTGGGGACCACTGGTGTGTAGCATCTACGTGGTATACAGTGGTGTTCGTACTTTTGATTTTGCTTTATGTAATGTAATTATTTTCATTTACTAGTTGTGCTATATATGTCTTCTTTAATTAAAATTTGAAGGCTAAAATTAGAATTAGGGACTATGACAAATGCTACTTTTGCATTTATACAAAATGAATTCCTTCTGAAAATAATATATTTATCTTTGGATAAGTATTCAGTAATTGATAGAATATCAATATGCATTTATTACCTTAATAATTAATTTATTGTATTTGATAAATATTGATTTTAACTGGTGCATTACAAACATATTTCCCTGATTCCTTCTAAAGACATGTTGCTACTAACAAGCTGGATGGACATTTAGATGATCTCGAGACACCAAAAAAATTATAACTAAACATTTAGGTTAAAATTTCCATAAAAGTAGATGGTTAAATTAAAGCCCTTATAGACTTCTAGTTTATCTTAATTATACTTTTGGTATTTTAGCTTATGTATTGCCAGAGAGAGAAAAATAAAGAGAAAGAAAAACTGAGTGAGAAAAGAGATAAGAGCAAAGAAAGGAAAGAGATTCAATATTGAAAGACACAATTTCAAGGCATGTAGTATTCAAAAATAGATATGCAATTATTAAAAACTATTTTCCTAATTAGTTTTTAATAAAAGGATTAACAGCATGACTGACCAAAAAAATAGGTTAAACTTTATTAAAATAAAAAGTTGCTTTGCAGAAGACACTATTAAAAGAATAAAAGAAAAACCACAGACTGGGAAAAATATTAGCAAAACACATATCTCTTTAGAGACTTGTATCCACAATGTACAAAGAACTCTTTAAAATTCAACAATAAGGAAACAGCTATTTTAAAACATGGGTCAAAGATCTGACCAGATATATCTATAAAAGAATATATAGTTTTATTTGCAAATAAGCATATGAAAATATGCTCAACATTTTTTGTCATTAGGGAATTTCTGATCAATATAACAATGAGATATCACCGCGCATTAGAATACCTGAAATCTAATACAGTAACAATACCAGTTGCTCACAGAGACTGAACAACAAACTCTTATTACTGCTAGTGTGAAGGCAAAATGATATAATTACTTCGGAAAAGTTTGTCAGTTTTTACAAATCTAGACAGTCTTACATATAATCCAGCAATCCTTCTTCTAGTTACTTACCTGGCTGATTTGAACATGTTTGTCCATGTAGAAACTTGCACTGTTTATTCATAATCATCAAAAACTGATGGCAATCAAGTCTCTCAAAAGGTGAATGAATAAACTGTGCTACATAAAAACAAATGAGCTATCAAACCACACAAATAAATGGATGAATTTTAAGTAAATATATATTTTTGAGACAGAGTCTCGTACTGTCACCCAGGCTGTAGAGTAGTGGCGCGATCTCCACTCCCTGCAATCTCCACTTCCTGGTTCAAGCAATTCTCCTGCCTCAGCCTCCCGAGTAGCTGGGACTGCAGGCATGAGCCACCACGCCGAGCTAATTCTTTTGTATTTTCAGCAGAGACGGAGTTTCCCCATGTTGGCCAGGATGGTTTTGATCTCCTGACCTCGTGATCCGCCTGCCCCGGCCTCCCAAAGTGTTGGGATTACAGGCGTGAGCCCTCGCGCCCGGCCAGTAAATATTTCAAAGTGAAGAAGTCATCTAAAAACTGAAAAGGCTATGTAATATGTCATTCAAACTGTATGATATTTTGGACAATGCAAAACCATAACAATGGGAAAAAGATTCCTGGTTGCTAGAAATTTGGAAAAGGCGGGGAGAGTTGAATAGATGAAGTACCAGTAATTTCTAAGGATACTAAAGGTATTTTGTATGATTTAGTAACAATAGATACATAAAACTGTGTTTTTGTCCAAATACATAGAACTTTACAGCACAAGAGTGAATCAAACATTTGAAAATTTATCATAATATTAGGTTGGTGCAAAGATAATTGCGAGTTTGCCATCACTTTTAATGAAATCTCAGGAGAGAATGTAGAATGTGACAAAATCTCACTGAACTGTAAATATATTAAACAACTTAAAAGATGTTGCTGAATGAAGGAAATCAGAACTGGATTTATGAGACTACAGTCGACAAAAATTATACATGATCACTATTCTATAATGGTTGATAAATTCGTTTCCTATGGATGTACAGGTTAACATTCTGAAGACACCATATATGTGTACTGAAATTAATCAATTAACTACATGGATTTCAGTTGGTTGGATCCAGGTTTTCCACTGTTGCAGTTGTAGTTTGCATATAAACAAGGAAAGGAAGCTAGAATACTTTATTATGATAATAAATTAGAGTTGAAGTCATCAGTATAAAATCATGTTTAGTTTAACAGAGACCCATATAAACAGATATGTAGAGATGCTGAGGTCAGCATAAATACATACATACATTTCCTTGCTCTGTCAGCTGAGAGGACCTAGAATCAGTGATACACATTAGCAATGAGTACATCTAGCACCCAGATTTTTATTTCTAATACTGTTCTCCAATAAAAGGACCCAGGGCAGCCAGTGGGGTGGCTCACGCCTGTAATCCCAGCACATTGGGACGCCAATGTGGGCAGATCAGAAGGTCAGGAGTTCCAGACCAGCCTGACCAACATGGTGAAACCTTATCTCTACTAAAAATACAAAAATTAGCTGGGCATGTTGGTGAATGCCTGTAATCCCAGCTACTCAGGAGACTGAGGTAGGAGAATTGCTTGAACCCGGGAGGCAGAGATTGCAGTAAGCTGAGCTGAAATTGCACCATTGCACTCCAGCCTAGGTGACAGAGCAAGAATGCATCTCAAAAAAAAAAAAAAAAAAAAAAAAAAGTAGCCAGGGCTCCGTGGAGAAATATCTGATTGTAAACCTGGATCAGGAAACACACAGATAAAGCTAAAGTATTTTGTTATACCAGAAAGTAAAAAAAATATTCAAAACACACACACACACACACACACACACACACACACACACACACACGATATATAAAAGTGAAACAGAAGCCAGCTAAAGAATTACCAGTGGCTAAGGTGAAACACTTTAAATAAATAAGATAGTATTGGATTATAACACAGCCCCTGAAGTGAATGTTAATGAGTCCATACTAACATTAAAAATAAATAAATGGGGAAAAGAGACAAATATCTTATACAGAGAAATTCCAAATTGTGTAAATAATGTGGCCTTAAGGAGGTAAATGTTAACTGCAGATGGTGACTTTTTTCCAAAAAGGGCAGTATGAAAAGGTAAAGAAAAGAGTATATTTTCTGTGAAGGAACCTGAAAAACACTGCCTAAAAGAGCAAGGTCAACATCAGAAGTGAAGTCATATTTATAATATATATCTTTGACAAAATGAGATGAAAGTAATAATCCATCACCTTGGTCTATTTCTCCCAAATCCATGACCCCAGTGTACTCATGAGAAAAACATCAAACAGATTCCAATTGATCAGCATTTTTCAGAATGTCTGATCATGGCTCGTCAAAACTGTCAAGGTTGTCAAAATAAGGAAAGTCAGAAAACTGTCACAGCCATAAAAAACCTAAGGATACATGATGCCTAAAGGTAATGGGGTGGGATCTTGGAACCTAAAAAGGACATTCAATAAAAACTAAGGAAATATGAATAAAGCATGAACTTTAGTTAATAATAATGCATCAATATGTGTTCATGAGTTGTAAAAAGGTACCATATTAATATAAGATGTTAATAATAATATAAACTGGTTACAGGTTATATGGGAATTCTCTGTACTACCTTGAAATTTTTTTCTATAAATCTAAAAACAGTCCTGAAATTTAAAGTTTATTCTAAAATAATTTAAATCTCTATCCTTAAATAAAACAAAACAAAACATTATTGTCCCTTCAAATTTGAGTCAGGGGGTCTAAGTCAATTCATTGTAATGACAGGATATTCAATGCATATAATGCTAAAAGAGAACACGGTACAAGTAGTTCACCCCTTTAACCTAAACTAATTTCTTAAGAATCCAGAACAGACTGTCTGGATGGCAATGCAGTGACAGCCTTGGAATGCAGAAACATCTGGATGGTCATTTTCTATCCTTTTATATTCTCCCTCTATAAATGCCTGACTTTGAAGATTTCAAGTAAAATAGCATTAAACTGTTCTGAAGAAAACTCATTCATAATATATTAAAATAGAAAGTTTGTAGTTCACTTGGAAGAAAGCATTTGTCATCAACCTAGCAATTGCAATATTTACTATTGAAATATAATCTCTATTGATTAAAAAAACAGTTTTATAATTCAGGCCTGTAGATATTTCCTTCATTAGTGAAATCCTTTGAATGCCCTAAATAATTGAGTGTTCAGAAGCCAGCAACTCAAAGTGAAGTTAGAAGTGTTGTTTGTACAGGTGGTTTGCCTACTGGGAGTCTAAATTCTTACTGCTGTTGTCCATATCAATTATTCTGAGACTTTGTCTGTTTAGTGTCTGCCAGTTTTTATAACAACAGAAGGCTCTTTTCAAAAACTGCTGACATGACATTCATCAAATGATCCTGAGTGAAGTTCTGTTTCTAAATAAAAGAAGTGTGAGTGAAAGTAAATGCTTGGATGGTTAAATATTGAGTCACTGAAATGAAATTCTCAGATTTAAACATTTAATATGCATTAACTAAAATTAGTAGTATTGTGCTATTTGCAGATAGTCCTTTCTGAAACACTCATTTTTAAAATAAGGAACAACATTTTAAAACAGTTTTCCAGTTTTCAAATTTTATTTTTTTGCCTCTTGTTTGAGAAATTTTGATACTTCTGAATCCTGAATTCAAACAAACAGAAGTGTTTTTCTTTGAAATGTATGTTTATCACTTAGTTTTTAAGTGTAATAATCAAATTAGATCTCATACACACAGAACAACATACAGAAGACTAATATTTATAGGAGAACTATTGAATATTTCTTAGGTAAAGATTCTTTAAACTTTGGCTTCAAGGATGAAATTGACACAAACCGACAAAAGTCTGTCACTTTCACTGGTTTTGCACTGGCCCCCTCGAGGGTTAAATAGCTGAGTGCCTACATCGGTGTCCTTCTTAATGTCTTTGAAGTTGTTCATAATCAATGATAATTGTGCTTATTATGATCTCTAATTTCTCTTAATGATATTAATATTTTACAATACTATTTGGACTAATTGTTAATAATTAATATGTATTTTCAAAAATTGGAACTTTTCTTGGTGTAACAAAGGGAAAATCACATTAATGTGTTTTATATGTTGAAATCCTAATATGGTTTGTCTCTGTGTCACCACCCAAATTTCATCTCTAATTCTAATTCCCCCTGGTTGGAGGACAGGTCTGGTGGGAGGTGATTGGATCATGGGATCAGACTTTCCACTTGCTGGGTTCAAGCAATTCCACCTCCCAGGTTCAAGCAATCCTCCTGCCTCAGCCTCCCAAGCAGCTGGGATTACAGGCACCCGCCATCAGGCCCAGCTGATTTTTGCATTTTTAGTAGAGACAGGGTTTCATCATATTGGACAGGCTGATTTCAAACTTCTGATCTCAAGTGATCTGCCCTCCTTGGCCTCCCTAAGTGTCGGAATTATAAGTGTGAGCCATCACACTGGCCCAAAATACCAATTTTAATGCCTCAAAAGTTCATAAAGAGAAAAAAAATCAAAAAATCACAATGGATTTTTAATGTCAACTCTTTTGAATATCACCAAAGCTTTAGTTTTGGAGCACTTCATAAATAGTGTTAGATACTGTCCTAAGTGCTTTCCATTTATTATTTCAATAAATCATCACATAGTCCCATTTCAGAAATGATATAAATGAAGATCATCGAGACTATGGAGGTTCATCCAGAATAGAGGAGAATTATTGTCAGTTTTTATGCTCAACTATGAGCTATAACTCCACAAATGTAGAATCAAAATGCAATGTCTCAATTCAGACATTAAAAAATCATTTTAATTATTTTAATAAAGCATTTGAATGCTTTATTAAATACACAAGAATTTATTGATTGAAAATATTAACATTATTAAAGAAATGATTGTTAATTTGGTTAGGGGTTAGGGGTGAGATGAGAATGACTCAACCAGAAAATCATAGAATAGAACAAGCAGAGGTTATAGAAAGTAGTGGTCATCATTCATCAGAGCGCTGGCCATGCAAAGTGTCCACAGCATTATACTATGAAGTCTCTGGATCATATATCAAACTGTGGGCATGATGGTCAGTATTTAATTCGGCAGTACAAGCTTCCATCTCAGTTGCTTTGCATAGCTCTGCCAAAGGAACAGGGAAGAGAAGGCAAATAAAATACAATAGCCTTTGGGGGCTGAAGCCAGACATAGAAGGAGGCACTGGGTTGCATTGCAGGTGAGCCCAGATAGAACTTAAAAACCAGTTTTTTAAATTGGGGACCTGAAACGCTGTATAGATCTTATCTTCATTGACCTTTGTGACAATAATAATGTATACACAGGCTTTCTAAGGGTGAAAAAGTTCATATGATTCATGTCTTGGAAAGTGGAAGCTGAAGAATGCTTTCTCATTGGATTAGCAGCTGAATTGGTCTGAAGAGAACAGTCAACGTACAGGTTGCAACTGTACAACAGAAAAAGTAATAGCCCAAGATCACAAAGTATATGAGGAGCTTCCTGACACCGAATTTTTCTTAATCTAAAACAATGCTCACTGAGTTAGCTAATGAATATAGTGTGGCTTCCCCAAAAGGGTATCAGGAGAGAATGCTCTGGCCAGAAGACTCAATTTACTTGGTCCTCTCATGGTAAATTAATACATCAGGGCTTTGGTTTTTAAAATCAATCCCTTGAGCTTATTTAATATCATGAGGCCCCTTAGAAACAGACAACTAGCTTTCGGAGTCTGGAAAGGCGGAGGGCCAGATTTGGAGCCAGGCAAATCTACCAAGATAATGAGACTCTAAGAGGTCTTTTGGAAGGCAGCCTGCTGGCTTTCCCTAGCAACATTCCTTTTCTTCATGGTTTGAGCCAAGCCTGATCATTTTTGCAAGGTGAACTCTGCAATGGGTACTTTGTAGTGATAGAAGATTCAAATAGTACTGTTTATTTGTGCAGGCTGTTATGTTTTAAAACATTTCTGTAGAGCTTATCACACTTTAACAGAGCAGTTTTCCAGTATACTTCAATTTTCACTCATTTATAGATGAAGAAAATGAAGGGGTATTATGTACCTCCATATTTTCCCTCATATTAGACGTTTTTTCCTTCAAAAGTACTAACCTTTGAAAGGCAGCATAAGCAGGATGTGTTCTCAATACTGGTAGTCTTCTCTGTATTGATCTCAATGCTGGTGACAGAGGTGTGTCCAGTTTGTAAAAATTCATCAAGATATATACTGATGAAATGTACACTTTTATGTAGTCATGTTATACTACCAGAAAAAATAGTATATCCTTAAATAACACGGGCTTGAAAGAAAAAAATGTAGTGTTTCCATAATTGTTTTCTTTACACATCTTTAAATTTACTTAAAATTCCTAGGCTTAATACAGTCAGTAATCTCTTCAATTTTTCAGCTAGGACTAATTTGGTCATCTCTTTCTTCTAAGTAACCTTTAAAGCTCACTATATACAGGTGTCACCAAGTAATTGGTTCTTGGCTATTTAAAGATTCATAAAAAAGATTAGAAGAAATAAATGTGGTACTGTACCAAAAATAAAAAAAAATTATATATTTGAAGTATTTGAAAAACCTTATAAGTAAATGAAGGTAATAAATCAAATTAAAATTCTTAGAATTCCATTAGACTAAACCAGTGGTACCAAGAAGTTATAAATGAATTATTCACAGAAATATTTTCAAGAGTTAGATGACCTTGCAGATTAAGGCTTGTATGTGAGGATGGGTAGTGGGCTTGTGGAGAGGAGGACAGAGTTAATTGAATACATGTGTGACAGAATTTGAATAGACAGAAAGTACCTAGTGTTATAATGAGAAGATCAATCCACACACCCACTTCTGATATTTGAAAAATCTCACAAAAGGGAATTGCAAATTCTCTCATTGTTTCTGTTTCATTTGTAAAGACGAGTCTAGAAACACTCTATCTAGAGAGATGATTTGACTTCATATAGTCAAAAACCACGTATGTGTCTACTGACTGTTTTTAAGGTAACAATTTAATACCAGATTGCGGATGTGGGGGAAAGTAGTACTCCATCAGGGAGTCAGAGACTGTTGCACACAGACACACAAAGGGTCATCGACAAGTGTGTTGCTTTTAGATATATGTTTAGAAATGGGTTTAGACGATACTATTTTTAAGAATTTGCTTTGTCAATGCACATATATTTACTTTTTAACATTCTGAAATTTGGACTAATCTTGCAATCATTTCTGCATGTGTTGCAGAAGTATCCTACAGGAAAGTTCTTACTAAATTTATACTGTGTTATGGTATCCTCTAGGAAATGAAGTGAAACGGTAATATTTGTCCCTGGGAAATATGAGTTTGATTCAACAGCTGACAACTGGTAGTTCAGGAGGAATACACAGTTTACAAACTATAGAGAGGTCTTGAGTACAGGAGACTTTGAATCACAGAGACCATCGTGGATTGTCCTACTGAATTACATCTCCCAGCCGAGTCAAACCCACTGGTTCTCAACTAAGGGTTATCCTCTCCCTACCTCAACAGTGGCCATTTGGCAATGGAGACATTTTTGGTTAACATAATGTTATGGGAAGCATGCTGCTGATATCTAATTGGTAGAGGCTAGGAATGTTGCTAAAAAAAATTATCTGGTCCAAAATGTCAGTAGTACCGAGGTTGAGAAACCCTGGTCTATTCTCAATATCTCAAATTCAGGGACTTTTTTTTATTAGGAAACGATACAAGCTCCTTATTAGAAAAAGGGATACTTCTTCATTAGATTGAATGATTACAGATCTATTCATGACAAGATGTTGTGCTAAATAGAGTGCTTACAGTGGGAAGCAAAGTAGCCAGTGACCATCCTTTCTCTAGAATTTAGTCACATTAAGGGCAGACTAGTAAATAAATTACATAGAGTCACTCTCAAATTGTTATAAAGGTTATATTTATTAAGGATTAAGTTTGTTTATGTGGTTCAGAATAAACCCAATAAAAAGGACTTAACAAAACATAATTATTTTTTCTCATATAATGAGACCTCTGGAAATAAATGATTCCTCACATTGGTAACAGTTTCAAGGACCAAGTCACTGTGACCTTCTTGGCCTTTTCCTCAATGTTGAAAGACGCTATTTTGGCTTTTGCCATTACATTCCTATTCCAAGCTGCAGGAAGGAGGAAGAGTAAAGGAACAGAAGTTGATTGCTTCCTAAGAATACCTTTTTCTAAATGAGTTTTTCTGGAGGCCGTCTCATCAATGTCCATTTTCATCTGATTGAACAGAAATTATATAGTCACTCAGCTACAAGGGAGACTAAGAAATGTATTAGTTTTAAACCCTTCAAGAAAACCCAGTTAAAATAGCCCACTGAACCCACCTACTATTTTATCCTAAGTCCTTGATTCTGATTTATTTTTCTAACCAGCTCATGTTCCAACACTCTCATCAGGACACTCCTGTCCTCAAGAAAATTGAGCTCTCATTAGAATGTGGGAGGGGAACGTAGATACTGGGTAAGAAACTAGAAGTCTTGTTACAAAAACTATGAAGAAAAACCCTAGAAGCAATGAACTCAATTAACAAGGAGTAAGAAGGACTTTTCTGAAGAAGTAACATTTTTGGATAATATTGGAAAGGAACAGGACTTAGCAATTGAGTAAAGGACAATAACATGTTTTCTCCTACAAATAGGACGTGAAGGTTCTCTAAAAGCAAATTACATTTCTAAAGGGGCAAACCCCTGATTCCAAAGAAGCAGGATTGTAAATAAGGCTGTTTATGAAAACAACCGCTTGTAAAATGTCTACTTTTTTGGATACTTTCTTTTTGGTGGCACTAGTATAAAATAATTTTTTAAAAAAATTTTCCCTCTTCTATTTTATTTTTAGAAGGCACAATTGTCTCCTAGTCACAGATACCTTGACAGCCACTCTAAAAAAATTCAGAAAGTTCCCATAAGAGTCTCCAGGAAAGAAAATGAATTCTTTCAGCTTGGTAACTAGTCCAGGCTTGAAGAAAACAAAAGCTAACATAATAAACTCTGTAACCTTCCAAGAAACCCCAATTGAAATAGCCCATTGAACCCACCTACTATTTGATCCTAAGTCCCTGATGCTGATTTATTTTTGTAACCATTTGTATTCAAACACTGTCATCAGGAACTTGGCCTGAGCTTCACAGGGATTACATTAATGCATTTTTTTTTGCCTCTTGTTCTTATATGTGATAACCCCACTGGACTAAAATCAAGTCATGTTCCTTCACCTTTTACATCTTATTAGTACAAAAACAGTGCAAATACCTAAGAAGAAACTTGAGACCATGTTTCTGTTCCACACAGTGTGTATACCCACTATGCTGGTTCTTTTGTCCAAACTTTCATACCCAATTATGAATTGTTACTTGTTTGAATCTGTAAAGACTAATTTCCTTATATTAGTTCTTGAATATGGAAGAGCCCGAATAGCCAAGGCAATCCTAAGCAAAAAGAACAAAGCTGGAGGCATGTTACCCTTGTAGTATAGGCTTCAAACCATACCACAGGGCTACAGTAACCAAAGCAGCATGGTACTGGTACAAAAACAGGCACATAGACCAATGGAACAGAATAGAGAACCCAGAAATTGAGCCTCACACCTATGACAATCTGATCTTTGAACAACCTGACAAAAACAAGCAAAGGGGAAAGGATTCTCAGTTCAGTAAATGGTGCTGGGATAACTGTTTAGCTATACTCCAGAAGATTGAAACTGGACTCCTTCTTTACACCATATACAAAAATAAACTCAAAGTAGATTAAAGACTTAAATGTAAAACCCAAATGCTAGAAGACAACCTAGCAATACCATCCTGGACATAGAAACAGGCAAAGATTTCACGGCAAAGACACAAAAGCAATCACAATAAAAGCAAAAATTGACAAATAGGATCTAATTAAACTTAAGCGCTTCTGCACAGCAAAAGAAATTATTAACAGAATAAACAGAAGACCTACAGAATGGGAGAAAGTATTTGCAAACTACGCATCTGACCAAGGTCTAATATCCAGCATCTGTAAGGAAATTAAACAAATTTGCAAGAGAAAAACAAACAACCCCATTAAAAAGTGAGCAAAGGACTGGGTGTACTGGTTCATGCCTGTAATCCTAGCAATCTCCAGGCTGAGGCAGGCAGATCGCTTGAGGTCAGGGGTTCAAGACCAGTCTGGCCAACATCATGAAGCCCTGTCTCTACAAGAATGCAAAAAACTAGTGGCCATGGTGGCACACACGTGTATTCCCACCTACTTGGGAGGCTGAGGCATGAGAATGACTTGAACCTGGGAAGCAGAGGTTGCAGTGAGCCGAGATCATACCACTGCACTCCAGCCTGGGCAACAGAGTGAGACTGCCTCGAAAAAAAAAGGGGGGGAGCAAAGGACACGAATAGACACTTTTCAAAAGAAGACATACATGCAGCCAAAAAGCATATGAAAAAAGTTTAACATCACTGATCATTAGTGAAATGCAAATCAAAACCACAATGAGATATTATCTCACACCAGTCATAATGGCTATTCTTTTTTTTTTTTTTTTTTTTTTGAGATGAGTCTTGCTCTGTCATCCAGGCTGGAGTGCAGCCACGTAATCTCGGCTCACTGCAACCTCCACCCACCAGGTTCAAGTGATTCTCCTGCCTCAGCCTCCTGAGTAACTGGAATTACAGGAGCCTGCCACTGCGCCTGGCTAATTTTTTGTGTTTTTAGTAGAGACGGGGTTTCACAATCTTGGCCAGGCTGGTCTTGAACTCCTGACCTCATGATCCACCTGCCTCAGCCTCCCAAAGTGCTGGGATTACAGGCATGAGCCATCACGCCTGGCTTATAATGGCTATTCTTAAAATGTTAATAAACAACAGATGCTGATGAGGTTGTAGAGAACAGGAAACACTTATACACTGTTGGTGAGAGTGTAAATTAATTAAACCATTTTGGAAAGCAGTATGATGATTCTTCAAAGAGCTACCATTTAACCAAGCAATCCCATTACTGGGTGTCTACACAGAGAAATACAAATAATTCTATCACAAAGACAAATGTATGCAAATGCTCCCTGAAGCACTATTCATAATAGAAAAGACAGGGAATCAACCTAAATGACCATTAATAACATACTGGATAAAGAAAATATGATACATATATACTGTGGAATATTATGCAGCCATTAAAATGAAGGAGATAATTGCTTTGTGGGAACATAGATGGAGCTGGAGGCTATTATCCTTAGCAAACTAACGCAGGAACAGAAAACCAAACACTGCGTAGTTTCTTATAAGTGGAAGCTAAATGATGAGAACCTGTGAATACAAAGAAAGGAACAACAGTTATTGAGGACTACTTGAGGGTGGAGGGCGGGAGAAGGGATAGGAGCAGAAAAAATAACTATTGGTTATGAGGCTTAGTACCTGGGTGATGAAATAATCTGTAAAACAAACCCCTATGACATGAGTTTACCTACATAACAAACCTGCACATGTATCCCCAAACCTAAAATAAAAGTTAAAATGAAAACCAACCCACCAAAAAACAAAAGAAAACAAAAAGTACAAAACAACATAGTAAAATTGTATGACCTAGTATTTCTTATTCCAGAGACACCATACGAAAGAGAATAAAGTCCTAAAAAGAGGGAGTGTAAAAAAGGCATTCAAGGAGTAACTAGTGATAAAATAAGGAGCATCCCAAAGCAGAACCAAGAGCAGAGAGGAGGATCCCAAAACACAGAGAAAGGGCTTTTAGGTGGATCACTTAGGAAAGGATTCAAAAAGACACCTTCCTCCCAAAAGTATACTAAAAACGGATGACCATTAATTTACCTGGATTTATATTTCTTTGGTTATTTGGTATGTCCTTTCCTTAATTCTCTATCTGAAATATAATCTTCACCAGTGCTAATAACCCACTGAGGATATTTCAGTATCAATTTATCATTATTAAATTGTTAGAACTGAAAATATTTTAAAAATTCTTTTGTCCATAATATATTCATAATTGAAGACTATTAACAAATACATTTCTAGTTGTATGCTTTGTACCCCTGTATACTCTGTATATCAAAAGCTTCTTAAAATGATATATACAGGGCAGGCGCAGTGGCTCAAGACTGTAATACCAGCACTTTGGAAGGCCGAGGTGAGCAGATCATGAGGTCAGGAGTTCAAGACCAGAATGGCCAACATGGTGAAACCCCATCTCTACTAAATAATACAAAAATTAGCTGGGCATGGTGGCTTGTGCCTGTAATCCCTGCTACTTGGGAGGCTGAGGTAAGAAAATTGTTTGAAGCGGGACCCAGGAGGTAGACGTTGCAGTGAGCCAAGATCATGTCACTGCACTCCAGCCTGGGCTACAGAGCAAGATTCCATCTCAAAAAAAAAAGGTATTATACATGTTACAATTTTTTCATGAAGAGAAAAGATTTCACTCATTAAGTCTGGTCTGAGTTGCTTTCATTAACATACTGCGGGAGAAGCTATGGCGTTCTAGTTCCTAGTCTAGCAAGAAAACTTTCATGCTTCCAACTCTTTTTTTTTCTTTTTGGAACCCTACCACCACGTGGATAAGTATAGAGGCACCTGCTTGAGGATGAGAGACCCGTGACCCTGCCATTCCTGCTATCCCAGCCAACAGCCAGCCAAGTAAGAGATATGTGAAAGAGTTATTCTAGACCATCCCATCCACCCTTCAGCCAATCTACAAGTTAATTTCAGGCACCTGAACAAGCACAGGCAGAAGTGGTATCATCCAGGTGACCCACAGACTTAGGAGCAATAATAAATGCTTATTCATTTAAGCCACAGAGTTTTGTGTTTATTTTTTATACTGAAAGAGGTAACTAATACAGAAATTGGTGCATAGAAATGGAGTGCCACTGACCTAAAATGTGAGACTCTAGTGAGAGTGAAGCAGGAAGCAGATAATGGTCACATGGTGTGGAAATATTTAGTAGAAGCTGGAGAAATGGTGAGAGCTTGCTATTAGAGTCTGGGAAAATAGAGCCTCCTGTTACAAAATAACAAACAACGGGCAAGACTGTACCAATAGCTATGTTTCTAATAAACTTTTGGACTTTGGCAAAACGATTTTCAGGCAAAAAGTTGAAAGTATAAGTTTACTTCTTTTAGCCTCATATAGTAAATGCTGCAGATAGTAAATGCAGCTACTATATGCAGACAATATAGTAAATATTTTTTGCTTTGTGACTTTGCTGTCTCTGTCTCAACTACTCAAATTTGCTGTCCTAAGGGCAAAAACAGCCAGGACCAACATGTAAATAAATAAGTGTAGCTGTGTTTCAAAAAACTATTTATGGACAATTTCATTTGAATATAAAATAATCTGCATGTACCACAAAATATTATCCTTCTTTTGATTTTTTAAATCATTAGAAATATAGAAAACCATAATAATTCGCAGCCCATACATAAACAGGCAGTAAGCTGAATTTGTCTTGCAGTCTTAGCTTGAAAACTGAGCTAGACAAAGAACTTTCCAGTTTTCAAGGAGAATTTAAAGGAATATAAATAAAGTTATTTCTCATCTTCTATCTTCTCAATCAATAAGAGTCCTAACATTAACAAGTTATGAGGACAAGATCTAATCAAATGTGCCCAGGTTTTGCTTTCAGCTACATTAAAGGGTTTCTAAGAAAGTTCAGGTTCTTGTCCCATAACAATTTGACATGTACAAAGAATCTGTGAGTAAGAAAAAACACGTCTACCAAGTAATAGTGAATTTGGTTGTTAGAACGGACTTGAATCTGATTCAGCACAAGCCAATAAAGTTTTAAATTGAGTTATACTTTCAAAAGAACTTGCTTCTCTTAAATCCTGCTCAGTTACCAGATGAACAAATCCAAACTTGCATGGGGGAGAACTAAAGCGCCACCATCAACATCAAGCAAGCTTCCAGAAGCAGAGCTGACAAGGTGATTCAAACATAATCACAGGTGATTAGGGAACTCAAGAGCGGAGCAACAGCTCAATTGACTTGTAGACTCATGAGCAAAACCACATATTTATTTTTCAGTCCGCTAAATTTTGGGATGACTTTTTGTGCAGGAATAGCTAGCTGATGTGGAGTATTTCATTATTCAATTGTTTGTTTTAGCACATTGTTTGAGAGGACATGAGTTGGTAAAACGCGCAGTATTGAAATATTCCTTATGGCTTTATGTATTTAGAATTGAAGAATGTGAGCAGCTATTAATTAGAGTGGTAAATGCTGCATACAATGAAGATTAATTTTATCTTCCTAAAACAACAACAAAAAAATAGCTTAGTTTTCACTAACTATATGTAAGCAGTATACTTTAGCGAAGCTTTTTAAAAGTCTAATCCGGTGAAGCAAGGCTCATCAGTGAAACTAGGCCAATTGTACAGTGTATAGTTTTCCAGGTCATGAGATCTGCATTCTCATTTTCACAAAAGAATCTATATATTGCTTTTTATTATCGAGTTATAGGTCTCAGAATGCTGTTCAAGCAAAATAATCAAGAGGCCATTAGCCTGGGGTTGTTATCTGTACCAGCAGTTCTTTTCTAAGTAAACAGAAACTTAACATGGAAACCCTTCTTGTAACTGACTTTTAAAAAAATGAGCCTCAGCCAATCACAAACAGCCAAGCAGCTATTGGTCTGATAATTCATCAGATGGATCCAAATAGGCAAATGCTTCATCACACCTTACCAAAATGCTTAGCTGTAGCCAATCAGGTAATTACTTTGTTTCCTCTTTCGGTCTATAAAAGCTCTCTGCTCACTTTGTGGAGCAGAGCTTTTTGGACTTCTTCTGGTTCTGAATGCTATACATTCATAAATTGTTCTTTGCTCAAATAAACTTACATTTAATGTATAAAGTTTTTCTTTTAACAGTCCTTTGTTAGATGTAGAATGTTGATGTCTATATGCTTTGCTTATTCATACTTATTTTTACCTAAAACACAAATTGAAGAATAATGCAAAACATACACACACACAGAAAACAAAGATATAAAATGTAACCATTTTGGTGTTTAAGAGTAGGTAGGACATGCCCTGGTAAAAAAAAATCTGAGGAGGGTAAACTTAATGTTCACTCTGCATGATTACAGCAGCTCTGGAGGGATACAGCTCATACAGTTTTCACACACGTTGTAAAACACAACATTTTCAGACACTGTAAATTCTGTAGCTAAAATCTGTGAGAAGAAAATCAGGATTGACTCAACAGGTCAATTAAACAATCTCTAATTGAACTTTAGTTCATTCTTACCCTTATTTTCATTGCTGACGAGAGAGAGAGAGAGAGAGAGAGAGAGAGAGAGAGGGAGGGAGAGAGGCTTATAGTCCATTTGCTCATAAAATACCCAATACAAAAATATCATTGTCTGTACCCACGGGTCCTTTAAAATCACTGTCAACAGCAGAAGAGAAGTGTAACTTTCTTAGATATTTGGTTAGCCTGTGGGTTTCTGTAAAATTTAAACTGTTTCTCTAAAATAAGCAGAACCAATGAAAAGGAAAAGGAATTTGTTTTAAATAATCAGACTGGAAAAATGACCAGAAAACCCCCCTGGCCATTTTCTTTTTTTAATTCTGTGTTCTTCTAACCATCATTTATGGGCCACTTGAGACACGAAAGGAAGGATGTTAAAGGCCCCGGAGATATTGTAGCTGCATCAGCAAAGTACCAGAACACATGTAAAAGGCTTGTAAAGCATTTGGTACTACAACTCTGACATATAAACTGTGCTACAATCTTCTTCATTTCCTCTTGTCACTCATTCATGGTTTCTTATTCTGATGATAGAAATGCTGACTTGAAGGCAAATTATAAAATATTCTAACACGGAAACTTCTGCACTTCAAAATAATTGCACTCGGTAAAATTTAAAAATGGGAAGATAAGCATACTGCATGTATCTTCATTGATGTTACTACATGTAATGTTTTATTATGGATTCTATAATAAATTACTTTATCCTTGATTATTATGTTTACACATTACTATCAATTCCTTTCTGCAATAGAGAGAATAGCATGCAATCATGATTAAAAGATATGTCAAGGAATATTTCACTTAGTAATTTTAAGAAATGTGGGAAGATTGGCTAGTAGAAAATGTATCACATGATTGGTATCCTCCTGTGTGAATGAAGTTCAAATAGCTTGTTATTAATGTCAACTAAATTTTGATATACCCAGTCTTCATCAACATTAAAT